>VDFB02152336.1:0-64142 GCA_007258455.2 Sequoia sempervirens
CCCTCTACCCTCTATCTTTCTCCCACTCCTTCCCTCCCTCCCTCTCTCTCTCAAGTCTGACCTTCCTACCCCTTCTCCCTCTCTCAAGTCTCTCTCTCTCTCTCACTCACTCTTATCTCCCTCTCCTCTACCCTGTATGTCTCTCCCACACCCTCCCTCTCTCTCTCTCTCACTGAATCCCTCTATCTCTTTCCCCTCTACCTATTGGTTGTTTTTATTGTAACGAAGTTAGTCCTCTAATTTACCTATAGAATTTCCAATTCCAATCAAGGGCAGCTCGAAGGACCTGGACCAACTAACGAGGATTTTAAATACCTCCTATAGTTTGGGCTGTGCAAGACCCAAGAGGGTGATCCCTTAATGCGTTTACAATCTCTGCACCATTATCATAAATTTTTTTAACAACAACAAATAATCTCATTTAATAGCTCAACATAATAGCATAATACTGAATAGAATTGGCTATTCATCAGTAATATCAACTATTTAGAGCATGAGATAAATACAACACATTCCACAGTGTAAAATAGTCATTGATCTGCAATTTGTAGCAAGCGCTAGGTAAAGACAAAAAAAATACTGAACCATACAAATTAATACAACTTAGATTAGTGCCATATATCCATTGAGGGAATCAAATTCATAAACATCTAAGGGTTTATGACAGATTTAACACATAACATATAAGATCCTTGAGAACATTGATTTACAATTTCATCAACATGTATTCTAACCAAATACTACTTATCAAATCCTTATACAACACATATCCACCTACAATCCCATTCAAGCATTTTAATTAATTTCTTGAATTAAAGCCAAAACATAAATCATACACACCACAAGAGTGAGATGAACGAGACAACCCTTGATTATCTTATTCAAAATTCAGATATGCATGTACAATGGAGAGACATGAGTTTGAGTTAATAATTTCAATTCAAATTCCAGTACTGTCATAAAACATCAAATCCCCATGAATTCAAAACCTACTACAAAATGACTCAAAACCTAAATTGCATTTTCTTAAAACCATCGAACTTTACAATTTTCTTTGCAACTCTACCTAGACTCGACCCAAAAATATCTAACTTGCTAACCCATACTTATGGCCTTGAAATCCTTCTTATAGAAAATGAAGGAGCAAACAAGCATTGGGCCAGAAAGTACCTCTCATTTCACATGCTTTTCATCACAAAACTCTTAAGGACAACAACTATACCTTCTTTATTTCTCATCCTATGCCCTATTCATGCATCCTACAATTACAACAGTACCCATGGGGCCTCTTACACAAGCTACAATAATCACAAAAAGTGTAAGAGCCCCTTTATATCATGTTTGGACTACAAAACCCTCAAAAATAGGGTAACCGGGCTGTATGCAAAGAAATGAAGCTTTGTAACTCAAATCAACGCCTTAAGCCCTCAAATCAGATTCAAATAAAAGCTAACACATATATTCACAACCTGGAATTGATTTCACATCAAAATATGGGTGTATGTGACCGTACAGTGTTGCATAATAGGGAAAATACATAAATTTTGAAGAAAAACACAGATTTTTGAATGTCAAGAGCTTGTATTTTAAATCCTCAACCATCAACAACTATTACATTGATCACTTTATGCATTTTAAAGACCTTTTCACCTCAACCACTAAAAAACCACCTCTATAATGAAATTTTTAATCTTTTATCACATGAAACATAAAACACACTAATTTCAAGGTTGTTAACATCACTATTGAAATGTTTTAATTTTTTGACCTTTCAAACATTAAAAAAGTACATCATTAAATTAATTATGTAATGGAATAAAAATTGAAAACATCATGAATTAATTATGTAACCACATAAGTCAAATATAATTCTATCAATAAATTAATATCAAATAGATAATATAATCGCATAACTCATACATTTCAATGTCATTGATCTTCTTCTTCATCCAACTCTTTGTCTGTATCATCCAATCTAGATTCAACATTGTAAGGATTGGTCATATCATGATCATCATGATCATCATCGATATCAGTTTTGATAATGTCATCATCTTCATGAACATTAACTCCTACATCATCATTATCTAGTTCCTCCTCTTCGACATCTTCGTCAGGGACATCACTGTTGATCCTGATCATCATCTACATCATCTTCTAGTTCTTTGGTATCTTCTTCTTCCACCACATTATACTTTACTGGCCTTCCTCTTGGATTATTTCTAACAAGAAATGACCAACCTGGTTTACCTGGAACCTTTGAGTAAAATACCTGCTCACATTGGATTGGAAGAACATAGGGCCCATTTCCAGCTCACTGATCGACCTTGTATTAACCATGGTAAATCCATTATCATGTTCAATAATAGTTCTTTTGGGATCATTTTCATTCAATCATAGCCTGTACCATAGGACGATGAACAAAATTAATCTGAAGGACTTAAAGTCACACTCAAGTATATCATCCAAAATCCCATAGTATCAATTTTTTAAGACTTCTGGATGTATGTTGCTTCTAGATGAAACATTAGTCACGTGAAAGATCGTAGTTATACTAGAATCACAAGTTTTCTTCTTGTCATCCAATATTTTGATTCAAAATTTATGACCATTGCACCACAAAGCCTTGTGGTGTTTCACTTGCAATATGTCAAACATGTAAAAATTATTGCAATATCGTCAGTTGATAAACATATTTATTCTTGGCCGAATGTATGCAAAGAAAACAATCTCAACATATATATACATCAATATAATTAAAAATAATTAAATAATATGGGTGATTAATATATTTATCGTACTGTTTATCTCTTAAACCATATGCTAAATCAATTTCCTTTGTGTAACATTGGAATATCCATTACGATGAGCTTCTTTAACCAATGAAGCCACACCTTCCCATGTTAATGTGCGACCAGATTGTTGACATCGTTCAATCCATACCATCATCCAATCAAGATTTTTTGCGATGGACAAATGTAGTGCATCCCACTCTTGACCAACTGTATCAAAAAAAATTGAAATTCACAAACAACATATAATTAGTTAAATACCACGAGATATGACCTTAATTTATAATTGATGTATATTGAAGATTAAAATTAAATAAGTACAATATACATAAAACCATATGTAAAATGTATTCCAATTAATCTCATGACCATCTTATAATTACCTCACTTTCCTCAATCTACCTTTCCTCATCAGGTACTCCCCTTCAAATTTGTTAATGGAGTTGGGATCCCAAATGCGATCTACATGGATCTTTGCTACAAACTTAGGAAGATATTCACTAATGTACACCATGGTCTGGTATACCATATATCCCTCCACCATAGAACCCTTAAGATTTTCTCTTTGTCTAACCAAAGCCTTCAAAAATTTCAAGTGCCTCTCAACCATCCACATTGACCTTGTATGTATAGGTCCACACAATTCAATCTCCTCAACTTGGTGTATGAGGTAGTGTCCTTGTGCATTGAAAAATGTCAAAGGTAGACACTTTTGCATTTCACACATTAGATGAGGAATTTTTCTCTTCCAATAATTTATATCTTCTCTATGGATTTATTTAGATGAAAACCATCTACAAGTGATTCAAGGCACAAATATATTAACGAGATTTAACAAAAATATATAGTATATTACATAACAAGTAAAAAAAATGGCAATTATAAGATGTATACAACGAATTGAAAAAATATCGCTACTTACCTCATGTATTTTCCAAAATCATATATAACTTGCTTGACATTGTTGTCAAAGTTGTCTAGGAGAGATAGAGGTAGAACGTACTGCAACAATTATAAAATGATCTTTTCATTATTTTTCCAAAAGTAGTAAACATAATACACTAAAAAGTACATGCATTATACAAGTGTATATAATATACCAGAATAATTACCTTAATGAAGGTATACCAATCATGTGTTTTCATCTTGACCCAAATTCACCTTTCTTTGTTATTGTATTGTTTATGTTCGCAACAAATCCTATGGGAAATTGAATTTTTCGTATGAATTATTTTATAACATTGCTTTGCTGCTCTGTTAATAACCAAGGAAGGGCACTTATATTAATTTGGTCTCCATCGCTATTTAATTGAATGAAATTTTTCATTGCATGATTGGCTTCCTGAATGTCACTTCAAATTTTGACAATTTTTTCTTTTTGATGCCTTCCATCCAATATTTTCCATAATGTTTCTGTTATATATTCTTTTCAATATGCACTGTATCAAAAAAATGCACAATTTGTAGCTACTCATAGTAGGGCAACCTACTAAATTTTTTGGGATAACTTTTCAATCCCTGTGGAAGCTAACCATTAATGACTTGATGACCTTCATGAAGCATATAAGTTAAAAAAATTAACAATAGCAATCATTGTAAATTATAGCATGATTAAACACAACACAATATAAAAATACAAATTCAAAACATATCATATATGATAGATAAACAATTTGATCCGATGTATAACCTTGACAATTAATTCTATTATATTGCAACTTCCATAGGCGAGGTGTCATTCTTTGTGGTTTTGATGTAGTCTCTTCTTTCCCATTGAAAAGATGTTTTTCAGTAGTTCAATACTTATGATTTCTATGGAGGAAGTGTCTATAGTCATCAAACACCTACTTTCCTAAACTTGTTGAACGACGAGATTTCATCTTTGGACCACAAATTGGACATGAAAATTTTCCCTTTGTTTGAAGACTTGCAAGATGTTGGAAAAAATTCCTCAAGCTTACTAACATGAAACTCCTGAAAGAGAAAAATCGGCGAGACCCTCTAGAAGTCTTACCGACTAGCAGGTATGTTCAAAAGTTTAAAGTCGCTGAGACTTTGGTTCTGTCTTGCCGACGGGAGTCATCGACAACACATGTATATCGCTGTGAGTTTCCCATCTCATTCCATCATGGCAGATCTCTTGCCAACGGGTTGGTTCCAATTGGTTATCGGGGAGACTCTTGGCAATGAGTGGCATTGGGGAGAGACATGAAGCTTCAGAGTGACTCATTCCGATAGAGTATGTCTCACCGAGGTTTTACACATTGGCGACGGATGTCATCAGGGAGACGGTATGAACCTTCAGAGTGACTCATTCTGATAGTGCTAGTCTCGCCGATGGGTTGGTTCCTGGTGATCATCAAGGAGACTCTTGGCTGATAGGTTTGTAGTCGGTGTGAAATCTTGCTGAGAGTGCTAGTCTCACCGACAGATTTGTTTATGAACTTCCGATGGATCTCCATGTGATGAACTTTGGTGTAACCTCTTGTCGATGGTGTTTTTCTTGCCGATAGACTAGTTGGGGTGACATGAACTGTTGATGACATCGGTGTGACTCTGGCCAATGATACTTGGTCAGGTTTGCATTCAGTAAGAACTCTTGCTGATGGATGTGGTCTTTCTGACAGGCTAGTGCTTTCGATATGACCTCTTGGTGATAGCATTTCTCTCACCGATTATTCTGTGATTAGTGTGAACTCTTGCCGATGGTGATGATTGTTGCTGATAACAGTTGGTTTTCTTTGTGACATCAGGAAGAATTGGAAGATTTGTATGACTTCTCAGGGTGTTGCTGATAGCGATGATCATGCCGGTGGTTTTGTGATCAGGCATTTTGGCATCGAGGAGACACGGTCTAGTGTCTCATCGACATGCGATTCTGTTGAACCATTTTGATTGAATGACTATCCTACGTGGTCTATTTTGGAGCAATCAGAGAAGCAGAATGTGAACCGTTAGCAGTTGAATAGTTTTGAGTATTCTTGTGTGGAAACCAAACAGACCGTAAGAAAATGGATTACACTCTGAAATGGTTGATGATGATGAACTGAGTGAGATAACAAAGTGTTGCTCGATTGAACATGGATTTGATCTGAGTGAATTCATTGGATGTTTTAGAGAACATTTTTGTATAAGGTTGATTAGTGAATGAGGCTACTGTAATAATTGACATCAAAAAGTGAAGTTGATCTCTGTATGTAATTTTCTTTACTGTAATACAAAGAGGCTTTTCTTGGTGTGGTGGGTTTTTCTCCCATAAGGGTTTTCCCACATAAATTTGGTGTCCAATTGTGTATGTCTTTATTTCCCTTTTCTGTTATTCTTTTCTTGTGTATCTTAATGAAATATAATTGCAAAATTTAAATTCATATCTGCATTCTTCCTTGAGGTTTTGATGTTAGGAGAGTTTGTTCTGCACCTAAGCTTTTCTTACACAAGATCATATATAATTGGATTAAATATGTCAATTTTTATAATTATATATAATGAATAGATTATTTTAAAAACATGCATGATATCTACTTCATAAAATTAAATATTTTTAAAGTGCAGTCGAACGTTATAACTATGTGTACGAAATATTAGATTAATTAAATAGAAATCAAACACATGTTAATAAAACATTAAATCGAAAAGCTGAAAAGAAATAGAATAATGCAAACCATAATCGCAGCTTCTCGAAACCGTCTTATCCTCCTCTAACTTCAGAATTTTGTTGTTTTCTAGATAGCTCTCAGATCAACAGATCAGGCTCAACAAAAGGACAACTAAAGAATGAGATTCTAAATACAAAACTAAGCCGGATGCAAAAAGCTATGCTAAAATGAAAGATATCACTGTGATATCGAAACTGTCATAAATGCAAATGCTGGTTGAGTGTATGCATGCGTAAATAAGTATTTGAAGTGTAACCAAAGCTTGGATTTGCACCGGAATTTATAGAGTTTTCGAATGGATATGATTGGCTGAATCGATCGACGGTCCAGATTAAGCTTGCTTCAAATGAACGGCAGGAGATTTTTGAAAGTGGAAGAGAAGGATGAAAGGTTTCCCTTTTCCTTATTTTTTGTCATTAAGTTTCAAAGGGAAACTTCCATTTTGAAGGATGAGTTAAAATTTGGAAAGGTGAGTTAGCACGAATTAGAAATTGAATAAAATAAATTTATTTAATTTAAAAATGAAGATGAAAATGGAAACCTACATAATTAAATAACTCATATTTAATTATGTTTAAAATGAAATTAGAGTGAGGAAAATATTAAATAAGATATTTAATATTTTAAATTTGGATATGGGATGGAGAATATTCCATTATTCAAATATTAAAAATATTTAAACTTTAGAACCAAATGATAATTAAATATAAATAAATTATAAAAATTTATTTAATTTAATTAAGCGGAGGGTAGAAATGTTAGTAATTAAATAAAATTATTTATTTAATTTAAGATAGAAGAATTTAGAAGATGAACGATATAAATAAATAATTAAATTTATTTATATGAAGATGACATTAGAGGAATTAATTAAATAAATCATATTTAATTAATTAACAAGCTTAATCATGACCATTTTTAGACATACATTTTTCCCCTCTTTGAAGTGATGTGTAAAACACATTGCTTCAAAGAAAACAAGATTGTGCCCCTGATGTACTTCCGATATTTCTGCTGATGATGCCCCCTCGAGAGGTAAATCACGAATGAGAGGGAAAGTGGTTTAACTCACGATAGAAAAAACAAATGTCCATTTTGAAAATAAAGTCACATTTTACCCTTGTTTTGACCTTTAAAAGGTAAAAGGTTGAAAGAGACAAGTCATTTGTACTGTTGAGTTTGGTGAAAATTGTAACTGTGAGAGCGACATTGCGACATGGAGATTCCGTATCATCGCCACCGATTCGAGAGATCACATAGATATCAGAGGCCAGCTGCTTATGGACCACCGGTGAGTCGATCGATCCTCTTATGCTGTTGAATTTTTCTGTTTGGATAGAAATGTTCATTTTTTTTGCGGTTTCAGTTTTAAAATTTACGTTTTTGCGCGCATATAGCAACGTTTATGCGCTTTCAAAAAAAATAGGCGCACATATGGTAGAAACAAACGTGCATTGGGCATAGATGTTTAAAGTTTCTAGGAAAACCAGTGTAGCGCATCCTGTAAAAACTAGTGCGCATATAGGGTAGGTTTGAAAATTTTAGGGATAGAGCGCATATAGGGTAAATAGACGCGCATATAGGAAAAACGTGCATCCAGCAAAAATAGTGGCGCATAGGATGAGCAAAGTGGCACATATGGGAAAACGCGCATAGGGAGTCTGTTTAAGTGCATCCAGTGAAAAGAACGACGCATATGGGATTTAGCGCATCCTGTAAAAAGAATGACGCATATGGGATTTAGCGCCGAATGAATGTTGTGATGAGAATAATGATTTGTATTGCTTCCTTAGTCAATAAATAGGTAAAATGTTGTGTCATCATGCTGATATGGGTAGGGATGATAGAAAAATCGAATGATTGATTGATAACTTTACTTCCTAGGGTAGAAAACAAAGAGTAGATTGAACTGATATGACTTCTAATAAATTTGCTTCCTGCAATAGAAAACAAATAGTAATTGATGGTAGGATAGATGTGATATGATATCCAGCTTGATAGAGTTGATTTGATTTGATTGATAGGACTGATTGTGTGATATGGGTCGTTGATTTGCTGCATTGATATGAGTCATTGATATGGGTTTGATATAGTTCACTGATAGATATGAGTCTGATTTGATATTGTGTGAATATTTGATATGAGTCTAACGGATGATCTTTGTAATGAGAAAAAAAAGTAGGAGGTTTTCAAAAACCTCCAGATTAGAGAGCGACATTCAGCAGGATGGGATAGGATCCCTGAGTTGACCTCTGCTAATAGAGCATTGATTGATGCGTGCGGTTTGAGACCCTTATTGGCGATGCCGCCGATTAGGGTCAACAAAGGATTGTTGATAGCACTTGCAGAGCGATGGCATTCAGAGCACAACACCTTTCACATGCCGACCGGTGAGGTGACGGTGACTCCTGAGGATGTGTACAAGATCCTAGGTATTTCAGTTGTTGGAGCCCTTGTGTATTACGATCACAAGGAGCTTGGGGGTACGAATGCTTTGAGGAGAGTGTACGGAGATGCATAGATAGCCGAGTACTGGGTACCGTGGGTAGAATTTCATGGATATCCAGCCTTGCCAGCAGTTTTGGGTGCTTTCATCGGAGGTCTCCTTTGTTTGGATCGCCGGGCAAAGGGATTGTCAGTGGGCTAGGGAAAGATTCTAGAGCAGATGATGCTACAGCTGAGGAGATATGCATGGGGGAGCTGCATGTTAGCTCATCTCTATCATGATTTGCACCAAGTGGTCTACAAAGGATCGTCCAATTTATCTTGTGGGGTTACATTGCTACAGATTTGGGCATGGGAGCATTTTGTTGTGACGAGGCCGACATGCCCCAGAGTGAGGCCACTAGGCAGGCCATATATCTATATGTATTATGTGTTCCTTACCAAGCCCAAGCTGGGCAAGGTAGATTATTGGAGACGCCTACTAGATGACATAGATACAGTCATATGGCGACCATATTTGGATTGTGAGCCATGGACGACTGTTGATATAGAGATGCCCTATGTATGTATTCCGTGGTTCCTGATAGGGAGGACTCCCTTCATTTTAGAGAGATTTTTGGCATTGCGGGTGCAAAGGTAGTTCGGATTTATGCAGGGGATGCCACAGGGGGTTGCACATTACGCCCAGAGCAGAGATGAGGCCAGATGGGGGCTGTGTATTTTGTATCAGGCCGCCTATACAAAGTTCATGGCATTAGCACCTGAGGTATGGGTTAACAAATGAGACATTGTGGATGCTGGGATGTCTGATGAGTATGCTGCCTATTTCCACATGCATCCATTTCCATGATTTACTAGCATGGATGAGCCATCACCTATTTTGGTAGTACCACAACCCGGGGCAGGTAGATAGGAGGATGTGGTCGGCGATGAGCAGGGAGCAGTCGAAGGAGAGGAGGTGGAGAGCGGAGAGGAGGAGGGCTCAGATGATGAGGACGATGGAGATGATGGCGGGGTGGGAGGACATGTGCTGGGGAGATCAGAGCGGGATATCTTGAGGGGTGTGCAGATTATGCGATGACCGAGGATAGGGATAGGGAGGTGGACAGTGATCCAGATGGCCTCCTCCTCACAACAGGGACAAATAGCCACTCTTCAGGCTCAGGTGCAGACATTGCAGGGGCAGTAGGGTCAGCTACAGAGTTAGTTGTCGCAGACACAAACTTTTATTGTGCAGCTACATGCACAACTCGCACAAGCACAGGCACATGCACAAGCACCTACCCTAGACCCACAGTTAGCTCAGGTGATCGCATAGAGGGATGCATTCAGGCGACGAGTAGTAGAGGCTGAGGGCGTGGCTCAGAGACTGATGGGCACTGTAGAGAGTGCATCACTGCGAGATGCCATTGCAGAGGGTATGGAGATGGCTAGGGAGGCTAAGTACTACAGGGTGAGATATGAGGAGCTATGTCCTCCAAAGCACAGAGAGCCATACCTGCGATCCCACAACAGGACCCGGAGCAGATCACAGACACATACCTAAAGCAGGGGAGTGACAAGGCCATGGCAGGACCCAGATGCAGGCACTAGTGGCAGACCACCTCCCTCCGGACCAACACCATCAGGAGCATCGACCAGTTAGACTTTATGATGTATAGTATTTTTGGAGCATGTATATGCCATTTCTGATCATATTTGATGTATTGGACATTTGGACATTTGTATCATTTTTGATGAGTGATGATATGCAACGGCGATGATTATTTTGATGATGATGTGATGTGCATTTATGATGTGATGATATGATATGCATTTATGTCTATGTGTTTATGGAGATTTGATGACTAATATGATATGTAGGATGATTTGATTATGATATTTTATTATGATTATGATTTGATGATGTGTACTAATGATGTCATGCAGATGAATTACCTATGAGGTGTATTTTTGGATTTTGTAATGCAAATAAAAGATGAAACATGAATGTTGTGCTTCAGATATGCACTATGAAATGATGTGATGTGAAATGTCATGAGTGGATAAAATGTTATGGCATAAGATGATAAAATAATAATAATAATGATGTGAATAGATAGTGGTGATGAAATATAATGATTTGCGATTGGACTAAATGGATAAATGAAATGATAAGTGAGATTATAACGAAATGATATGATATGAAATGCTAAATGAAATTGTTAAATGATATGAAAATGGATGATAAATGTAATGAATGATAATAATAATGGATGATAGGATTACAATATGGTAATGTAATGCTAGAATGATTAAATAAATGATGATGATAACACATTATGTTAATGAAGCGTATATGAAACTAATATGAGTGATAATGATAATGCAATTTTAAATGATAATGATAATGCAATACTAAATGATAATGATAATGCAATATTAAATGATAATGATAATGCAATATTAAATGATGATGATAATGCAATATGAAATGATAATGATAATGCAATATTAAATGATAATGATAATGCAATATTAGATGATGCGATGGTGGGATTGGAAAAAAAAAATGATAATGAAATGAAATGCAAATGGAATGATAATGGGTATGAAATGATAAATGGAAATGAAATGTTAATGGAAAAATAATATAAATAATAATGATAACAAGAATGAATAATGATGATGGTAATGGAACTAATCTGAATGAAATAATGTAATGAAAAAGAAGATGAAATGTTAATAATAATGAAAAGATGAAATGAAAATGGAGATGAAATGATAATGATATGAAGCGGAATTGTTAAATGATAATGATAATGAAATAATAATGAATGCCCAATGATATGAAATAAAATGATAAATGATATGGAATGATAACAAGCATGAAATGAATTGCAAATAAAATATTGATGAAATGATAACGAAGATGCGACCAATATGAGATGATGAAACGGATGCAATAATGAAACTAATATGAAATGATATGAAATGCACCTAATGAGATGATACTGATACTGAAATGATAATGGGTGCAATAATGAAACGATAATGCTAATGATGATGAAATGATAATGAAGATGAAATGATAATGGAAATGCAATGATAATGATACAAATGTTTGCATTGTCCTCCACAAATAGTCCAAAAATGACAGCCATTGACCTTTCAAAAAATCTTGATGCAAATCCAATATGCAGTTATGTACAATGACCTAAAATGAAATGCAACTAAATAAAACCGACCATTTTGTTGAGCCTTTTAGTGATCCTGCTTAAATCATCCTAGAGTGTTTGAAAATGTTGGAAGTATGTACAAACATCAGAGGGGAAATTAGCACCAATGATGACTTGAGTACAACTTTCATGATTTTTGATATAGCAAGTGAATACAAGCATCTAGGTATAATTGAACCAAGATGACCTGAGTATTTCTTGCATAAACAGACAAAGACTAACCATTATTTGATGCAAATTTGGAACTGTCATCAATGATAAACTTTGGAAATCATGTCTCGCGACATACTTGCAACAGATAAATGATTAACCTCAAGAAAACAGACAAAGAAAAATCATCTTCTTTCCTTACCACTCTAGTTCAGTACATCATCGAGTGTGCTCCAGAGAAATGATGTCGAAGAATAAACAACCATTGTTCAACAAATGAAATACTGTGATTCCAAACATTATTTGAGATTAGAGATCATCTAGATATGAGTCATGGTAAGGTACGCAACTGAAAGCCACTGTGATATGGATCAATGGTTGGTTGTTTTGTTTTGTGTGATTGGTTTCGATGTCATTGTCTTACTATTTTGGGAAGATCTGAAAGTTGATTGCCCCCAGTATGCCCAGATTTTCCCTTGGTATCAACACAACTTGCTGAAATGAATATGTACAATAATCAAACCAGAGTAAGACGTTATCGCTCAAGGAAAATGATGATAGCATGGTGCTGGCGTGACCCTAAGATGATGGAAAAAAGATGCATAAAAATGAAGGCTAAGCAGCCAAGTGCAGAACATTAACTAATAGATGGAGAGATACAAATAGCGTCTGTTTGCCATATTTTCACTATTTGTTTTTATTGCATTTTTCTTGTCAATAGACTGCCTATTTGCCAGGTTTTCACCCTATGACTTTTTTTTTTTTTTGTGGACTTTTTTCTTTTTTTGAAATTTTTAGACTTTTTTGATTTTTTTTTGAATTTTTTAGGACTTTTTCAGATTTTTTTGAATTTTTTAAGGAATTTTTCTAAATTTTTTTGAATTTTTTGAGGACTTTTTTCTGATGATGATAATCGCCTTAGACATAATACTTTTTTAGATGCATGCTGTTGATAGGCTCGTCAAACAGGTCCCCTTCTAGTGTTGATAGCTTGTAGGCTCCTGAACCATAGATTGCGATAACCACATAAGGACCTAGCCAATTTGGTTCAAACTTTCCTTTCTTCTCTCTGTCTTGTTGATTGCGTGGATTCTCTTTCAGAACAAGATCACCCACTTGAAAGGTACGTGGCTTTACTTTGTAGTTGTAGCTGCGAGACATCATTTGTTGATATGCTTTTAGATGATCAGCTGCTCTTTGTCTCTTCTCATCTAGGAGTTCTAGTTCTTGGAGTCGGGAAACTCGGTATTCATCATCTGTTGTAAGGCCTTTCAATGATACTCTGAGTGAGGGAATCTCCACTTCTAAGGGCAATATGGCCTCGGCTCCATAGACAAGAGTGAATGGTGTTGCTCCTGTTGGTGTGCGGACACTGGTTCGGTAGGCCCATAGAGCAGGATTGAGTTGAATGTGCCAATCCTTCCCTGAAGTATTCACAGTCTTCTTCAAGATTTTCAATATTGTTTTATTTGAGGCCTCTGCTTGGCCATTCCCTTGTGGATAATAAGGTGTTGAGTATCTATGCTATATGTGAAATCTCTCACAAAGTTCATCAACATCCTAATTTTTGAATGGACGTCCATTATCTGTAATAATGGAGTTGGGAATGCCATACCGACAAATGATATAGTTGAGTATGAATGATGATATTTTTTTGCCGGTGACTTTAGTAAGAGGGACTGCCTCAATCCACTTGGTAAAATATTCTGTTGCTGTGATGATGAATTTATGCCCATTTGATGAAGAAGGATGAATCTTGCCCACTAGATCTAAACCCCATTGAGAAAATGGCCAGGTTGGTGTGAACGGTTGAAGTTCTTGTGCAGGGGCATGAATGAGATTCCCATGAATCTGACATTTTGAACATGTTTTCACAAAAGTGCATGATTCCCTCTCCATTGTAGGCCAGTAGTAACCCATTCTAATTAATTTCTTAGATAAGGTCAGTCCACTTGAATGAGTACCACAGATGCCACCATGAACTTCTTGTAAAGCTTTGTCAGATTCCTTGCGTTCAAGACATCAGAGTAAAGTACCATCAAGACCATGGCGATAAAGGGTGTCAGCGATGAGGGTATAGCGAGTGGATTGGCGGATAAAGTTGTGTTTTTGGTTACATGATAAATCGGGTGGTAAGAAGTCGTCTTTGAGATAGGCATAAAATTTTCCGTACCAAGGCGAATCAGATCCTACCAAGTGACAAATGATTTGGCTTTCAGGGGTATCATATGCAGGTGTAAATGATTGTTCCACCAGAAATTCATAACGATTTTGAGTTTCTGGGAGTTGCAACAATGATGTGATTGTGGCCATGGCGTCAGCTGCTTTGTTATCAATCCTTGGAATTTGTGTAAATTTAATGTCCAAAAAGTATTTCTTGAAATCATCAACCATCTTTTTATATGGTAATAGTTTCTCATCTTTAGTTTGATAGTCATCATTGATTTGATAGATGACTAGCTTTGAGTCACCATACACCTGTAATTCTGTTATTCTCCATTCCAGTGCTATTTTGAGTCCAGTGATCAATGCTTCATATTCAGCTATGTTGTTAGTACATGGAAACATTAGCCTATATGATCGAGGAATGGTATGTCATTGAGGGGTAACAAAAAGTATGCCTGCCCCCAATCCATGTTGAGTGAAAGAACCATCAAAATATAATGCCCCATGTTTGTTTAGATTCTGCAGTGAAGACATCAGCATCTGGAAATTCGATGTGCAAGGGATGATCTGCTTGTAGTGGTGCTTCAGCTAATTGATCGGCTATAACTTGTCCTTTGATGGCCTTGTGATCAACATAATGTATGTCAAACTCACTTAGAATCATTACCCACTTTGCTAACCTTCCTGTCAATGATGCTTTGCTTAACAAATACTTAAGTGGATCAATTTTTGAAACCAGATTGATCATATGGGTTAGCATGTAGTGCCGAAACTTCTGTGAAGCAAAAACTACTACCAGAAAAGTCTTCTCCATAGAAGTGTAGTTGAGCTCATGACTTGTTAGTTTTCTACTGATGTAGTAGATTGCACGTTCCTTTCCTGTAGTGTCTTCTTGTGCTAGTAGTGCCCCCAGGGATGTCTCTATTGCAGCAATGTATAAGATGAGTGGTTTGTCTGGATTTGGTGATACGAGAACTGGTGGAGTCATTAGATATTCTTTGATTTTCTGAAAATCCAATTCACATTTGTCATCCCACTTGAAAGGAACATTTTTATGTAGTAGATGTGTGAAAGGTAAACTTTTGTCGGCCAATTGTGCAATGAACCTCCGTATAGATTGAAGTCATCCTTGCAGTGATCTTAACTGACTGATGTTCTTTGGTGGAGGCATTTCCATAATTGCTTGAACTTTTGCTAGATCTACTTCAATTCCCTTTTCTAAAACAATGTACCCCAAGAGTCTTCCAGATTTGACCCCAAAAACACATTTCTTAGGGTTAAGACGAACTTTGAATTTTTCTAATCTTGCAAATATTTTGGACAATACTTCAAGATGTCCTTCTCTGGTGTATGATTTTTCCAGTATGTCATCCACATAATCTTCCATGAAGACATGCATCATGTCATGAAAGATTGTAGTCATGGCTCTTTGGTAGGTAGCCCCAGCATTCTTTAGACTGAAAGGCATGACGTTCCAACAATAAGTTCCCCATGGACACATGAAAGATGTTTTCTCTTGATCTTTAGGTGTAATATTGATTTGGTTATATCCAGAAAAACCATCCATTAATGAATACATGGCATGGCCAGCTGTCAGATCAACTATGGTGTCAATATTTGGTAATGGGAAGTCATCCTTAAGACATGCTTTGTTGAGATCTCTAAAATTTGTGCATATTCTGACAGTTTTATCTGGTTTGGATATAGGTACGATGTTGGAGATCCATTCCACATAGTCAATTGGTCTGATGAAGCCCACATCAAGAAGTTTTCTCAGTTCTTCTTTAACTAATAATGCAACATGAGGGTGCATCTTTTTGAGTTTTTGTTTTACCGGCTTGGCCCCTGGTTTGATAGACAAATGATGCATGATAAGATCAGGATCAAGACCAGGCATGTCAGCATAAGACCATGCAAAATTGACCTGATTTTCTTTTAGGAATTCCATGAATTCAGGCATTTCTTTTTCAGTCATTGATGCAGCTAACTGTAAAATTCTTGGTTTGTCTGAAGTCTCAAGATCGACAAAATTTGTAGGCTCAATCAGAATACGCGATCGTTCATGGTAGTGCTCCGGAAGAGTGTCAAGATTCCCATCGTCGGGTGCCTCAAAGAGGTTTTCACCATCATAACGCTCTTTATTTTATCTTTTGTTTGATCTAATACTGCCAGATTCTGGTTTTCACCATTAGATCTTTCTTTTTTGTTTTTTACTTTTGCAGCTAGGAGACTTGACACTCTCCTGATCAAAAAATTTATGTCAAAAATTGTTGGTGGAACAATCATTTGTATCTTCTGCGGAAAGGAAGTTTACAATAGCTTCATCACTTGGAAACATGGGTATGTTAATAGATTCCATAAAATCCCAATCAATGAGGTCAGGATGGATTAAAGGTAGAGGATCGTCAGGTTGTGTGAGATCGGCTATGGTTAAGGTCATAACATAGTGGTCTGTAGGATCTGAGGTATGAGGTGGATCAATGATGATACTGTCCTCATGGTAGTCTTGTTCGTTTAGATCTGATTCAGTATCACTAGAATCATAGTCGATTTGTGGTTCAGATTCTTGTGGTTGGGACCCTGAACCTTGTCCTTCAATTAGAGTTAGGGCATATTGGTGTATTACATCAACCTCTTTGTCCCTCCAGAACTCATCATTGTAAATGGTGTCCCATTCATATTCAGCAGAGTCTGTGTCAGAATTGTTGTCTAGGAAGTTCTGAATTGTTGTTAAACATGCCTCTTGTGAATCTGAGCCTTCTTGCAATGTGAAGACAATGCCATGTTTGGATTTTCTTTCTTTAGAGTGAGTATCATAACCCAATCTAGTTTTCTCTTTTGCAGTGAGTCCACAGAGGTGAATGGGTTCAACTACTCCTTCCTTCCTTTTTCTGATAGGTCCTTCATCATAACCCATCTTCCGCATGATTGAATATCCTTTTCCATATTTGGCTGTGGGTAATTTGATATTAGAGACTGCTTCATCTTCATCTTTATAGAGATAATTTAGAATTTCCATATCCTCAGGATTTTCCATGGGGAATTTTTCTTTGATGAATTGCCCCTTAAATTTTGTGATTGGTTCTACTGGTGTTCGCTTTGATGTTGATGCTGCTGATATTTGATGTTCCCTGATAGATGGTTGTCCATGTGATCGAGGTGATGTAGGTAAATTGGCAAGGCAAAGAGAGTATTCTCCAACACTGTGATCCTTGAATTTTAGCTTTTTGTCAAAACTATTGGTCAATTGACTAATTTGTGTGTCAATTTTTAGAGAAGTACTGGCATGAGCTTCCCGATTATTAGGGACCAAAGTATCTTGACTGATTTTTATGTTGGCACAAGTTTGAATGTTGGAATTATCAGCAGGTATTGTGATTTCCTGTCCATCATAAGGAAATTTGAGACATTGATGATATGTTGATGGGACAGCTTGCATTTCATGGATCCAAGGATGACCCAACAAGATATTATATGCAAGATCACAGTCCAGTACTTGACAAAAAGTATTCTTTATAATAGGGCCCACTCTGATCGGCAACATGATTAGACCTTTGGATGCTCTTTCTTCATCATCATAAGCCTTTATGGTAATCTTTCTTCTGAAATCAATGGAGTCCTCAGAAAATCCTAAGGCTTTGACCAACTTCAAGGTACAGATGTTCAAACTAGCACCTCCATCTATTAGAATTCGTCTGATGCGAAACTTGTGAACCATGACTTCTAAGTACAAAGAGGAGTTATGGGGATGAGTTATGGAAATGTCATCCTTATTAGAGAATGAAAGACAAGTAGGTGAGGATAAATGCCCTACCATGGCTTGAAATTGATTTACATCCAATTCAGTTGATACATTCGTTTCAACTAGGGCTTTGTCTAGAATTTATTTATGGGCTGGAGAAATCTTTAATAGTTCCAGAATGGAAATTTGAGCGGGGGTTTTTCGAAGTTGGTTAACCAAATCATATTTATGTTGAAGTGGAGGTTTAGTGGATCTTGAAGAGGTGCCCTTTAAGACAACTTTGGCTTGCACTCTTGTTGTTGCATTGACTCTCTATATTCTACCTTCTTGTTGACTTTAATGACATTTACCCGCTCGTCGTCTGCGTAAAGATGGTTGATTATATGATCATCATTGATATGATTCACATTTTTTTCAGAAGATTCACCCTTTTGATAATTAGGCAATGGATTGCGGAATGCTTGGTGATCTGCGTTGGTTTGTTGATTTCCTTCTATTGTGACAATGTCATTGTCGATTAAGTCTTGAATTACATTCTTCAAGGCTTGGAAGTTGTTTGTGCGATGACCTTTACACCGATGATAATCACAATAATATGCCTCATTCCATGATGGAGGTTTTACACTGGGTTCATAATTCCGTTGAGGCGGTAAAGTAATGAGATTTTTGGCCATCAATTCTTTGAATGCAGATTCTATGGATTGACCCAATGGAGTAAAAGTTCTTCTATTCAAGAAGAATGAAAATATTTGTGTATTTGAATTTGAATTGTTTCCTAAAGAATTTTGATTGTTATTGTTTCCTTGATAACCCTGGTTATTGTTTGAAGTCCCTTGATGGGAAGTGGAGTGTTGATTTGTATTGTTCCTCTGAGGAGGAGGATTATTTCCGTGATTTGCAATCAAGTTGACATTGTTGTTGCGACTGTTTGGGGTAGTGAGGAAAAATGGTTTGGTTGAAGCATGATTTGCATCCACAATACCATCATTCACCATATTTTTGTTGTGAGTCTAGAATTTGGATTTGCCCAGATTATTATGATGGTTGGATGAGCTAGGATTTTCTTTGTCATGTTTTATTATGCCTCTTTTAACCAAAGCATTTTCAATGGTTAAGGAATCTTCAATCATTTTCTCAAAAGAAGAAGGACAATGTAAGTTCAAGTGATAGCTCATTTATGAATTTAAACTGTTGATGAAAGTAACCATCTTTTCTTTCTCTAGAACAGGACGTGGGTATCTTGCAAACATTCTTCTCCATCTCTGAAGAAACGTAATGAAAGGTTCACCAGGTTTCTGTGCAACTTTACAAAGATCTATCATGGTGATTTGATGTTGTATGTTGTAGGTATATTGTGATATGAATAAATTGATCAATTCTTCAAATGTCCTGACAGGAGGTGTGATCTTGGATAACCATTCCATAGAGTGTATTCCAAGACTCCTAGGAAATAGTCGCATCAAGTAAGTATCTTTGTGAGCAAATTCTAATGTCAGGTTTCTGAAGTCCCTAACGTGATCGATTGGATCCGTTTTCCCATTATAGCGATCAAACTTTGGCATTTCACAATGCTTGGGAAAAGGAACCATGTTTAAACTTCTGTCGAAAGGATAAGGACATATGTTCTCCAGAGTGTATTTCTTTGTGGTTGTTCCCCCATGTAATTCTTTAACTTGTCCTTGAAGTGCCTTGATTTTTTGGGTCAAGGCACTAAGATCTGAAAGGGGTGTCTCTTCAGGTTTGTTTTTCAAGTTTTTAGTGTCAAAGTTGTAAGGTAATTTAGCCCCTTGTTTGGCTAGATAGCGAAAATATTTTTCCTTATCTCGTTGTAAGATATTTTCAATGGCTTTATGGAATTTTGGATCTTGTTCAGCCTCTCTAAGATGTTCCTCATCTTGTTCCTCATCACTATCCATTTGGTTTTTATCTCTGTAATTATGAAAAGGATTTTCTTCTCTATTTTCCATGTTGTTGTTGGAGAGTGGATTTTGATTTATGCTGAAAATGGGATTACTGCTTTCTCCTTCCTCTTGAGTGTTCTGAATATGACTTTCTTTCTGGATTGTATCCTTCAGTTTATTGTGTTGAGACCTTGTGGAGATAGGCATATGTTTTTGGAAAATTCTTCTAAACTTAGATCCTAGTTTTGACAAGTGCGATGGTAATGATATCTTGATCCGATAAGATATGGAATCTTATGATATGATCAAGGATACTTCTAATTTATTGGTTGTGGCTTCCAAATTTGATGAAGGATTTCAAAATCCTGTTGGGGAGGTTGAACCAAAAACTAAAAAGCTGTTTGAGAGATGCACTTTTAAAATTTTGATCTTCATTTTCAAAGAAAGGTTCCAAAATCAATGAAGAATTTGATTGGGGTGTGAAGGATACTCTATGGAAGGTTGTGGTATGTTGTCAAATTCAAGAGGTTGGTTATGATTATGCCATTGTGACAGAGCTAATCTCTAATAATAAGCTCGGGAATCTAAGGGATCTACAACATACTCATCAGTGAATCCTCTAACAAAATCCTGATATCTGTGAAGAAATCCTCGATAGTGAAGCAAGACTCGTCAAATTTTGTACAAGAATTTTCTCTTTTGCAGTGTTTTCTTGTATCCTAATGGTTTCTTGGGTTTTCTGATCCTTTTAAACAATGACTTCTTGGTAAATTTTGTTGATTTCCAATCTCTAAGCATGAGAAAATTATTTGGAACTATTTTTGAACCAATGAAATGAAAATATCTTAAGTGGCTTTTAGTTGTTGTTCTTCATGTTCCTTTTGGATGATTTCTTTATCTGAATTAATGTAAAGGAAGACACAACAAACATTTTTGAAAAATAGTTGTTCTTAAAGCCCTATACTAACATTTGAAGTGTTTGATCAAGAATGTTTTTCATCAAATGTTTTCACAGGTTTTCCAAATGAAAAATAGTTTAGACAGACTCACTCTTAAATGCTCAAGTAGGTCACTCTAATAATCAACAACCCACATCTTAAAACTGTGTCAACTCACATAGCCATGTCACCCCCGAAGGGGTGCTCGTGTTTTTGTCTTTTCCAGGCGCGTACTCAAAGTTACGGAAGTGGATACCAAATCCCCTGAGCAAACGGTCCTTGGTAGTTATATGGTGAGTATCTTGGGGGAAAATTCTTCCCTCTCCTTGCACTGTGATTATCAGAATGTTTGGCAACTGACTTGGCTGGCTACTACACTAGGTTCATAGTAAGGATTTCCGTTCGGTGCGGCAATAATAAACTCCCTCAGGAGACCTCCCAACCTTTAGAACAAAGGCTTTGGGGATGGTTATCTTACACACTACCGGCAAAAGAGGGTTTCCCCATATCTGCTTTAAATTTTATAGTGGGGTGGAATAGCCTGGCTTTGGCTTGAACCCACTTGAGTCGTTCCCGTAGGGTGAGTACTTTTTCTCACTACGACAGGCTCTCTAAAGGATGTAATTGAAACAATAAAATTACATGAAATTAAAAGGCAAGTCGGGTATTTTGATCACCCAGTTAAGGGGAGAGCATAGACCTATTGCCACAATCAAAGTAAGTAGATGTTCTTTTTAAAATCCAAATAACAATGAGCTAATCTAAGTGAAGATATTGCTTCACCAAAAACAGATTGTTCAATTTTAACTGCAAAATTCATTGTTTGGTGACTATCCTAGATTGCTTCATTTTATCCAGATGTGGCTACCCTAGGATTGCTTCATTTTAAAATTTTTAGAAAAAGAAACAAAATTCTGTCTATGGAATGTGTCAGACTCAGAATTCTATGATTTCGTTATAGTCTATATGCGCCTTAACAGAAGCTGTATGCGCTGAAACATATATGCGCCAGAACAGAGACTGTATGCGCTGAAACAGAGACAATATGCACTAGAACAGAGACTGTATGCACCGAAACATAGACAATATGCGCCTAAACAAAAATTGGGTGCACCCGAACATACACTATATGCGCCTAAACAGAAACTAGATGCGTCGTAAGAAAATGTCAAAATAATTACTGTGCATGTAGGAAGAAAATTATATGCGCGCAAACATTTACTCTATGCGCCTAAACAAACAGTCACTATATGTGCTTTAACAGTCACGAGATGCACGTTTACAGTCACGGGATGCGCCCTAACAGTTACGGGATGCACGTTAACAGTTACGGGATGCACGCTAACAGTCACGGGATGCGCGTTGAAATTCTACAAAATAAAAAGTTAAAGTTTCCGTATGCGCGTCAAAATTTTTTCGGATGCGCCTAAACGTTAGAATTTTCCGAAAAGTCGATTCCAGAAAGCTGAAAATGTAAAAAAAAACTTACAGAAAACATTAAATTCGTGGGTTCGTGCCCCACGGTGGGCGCCATTTTATGTGTGTATGAAATATTGGATTAATTAAATAGAAATCAAACACATGTTAATAAAACATTAAATCAAAAAGCTGAAAAGAAATAAAATAATGCAAACTGTAATCGCAGCTTCTCGAAACCATCTTATCCTCCTCTAACTTCAGCGTTTCGTTGTTTTCTAGATAGCTCTCAGATCAACAGATGAGGCTTAATAAAAAGGATAGCTAAAGAATGAGATTCTAAATACAAAACTAAGCTGGATGCAAAAAGCTATGCTAAAATGAAAGATATCACTGTGATATCGAAACTGTCATGAATGCAAATGCTGGTTGAGTGTATGCGTGCGTAAATGAGTATTCGAAGTGTAAACAAAGCTTGGATTTGTGCCAGAATTTATAGAGTTTTTGAACTGATATGATTGGCTGAATCGATCGACTGTCCGGATTAAGCTTGCTTCAAACGAACAACGGGAGATTTTCGAAAGTGGAAGAGAAGGATGGAAGGTTTCCAGTTTCCTTATTTTTTTGTCATTAAGTTTCAAAGGGAAACTTCCATTTTGAAAGATGAGTTAAAATTTGGAAAGGTGAGTTAGCACAAATTAGAAATTAAATAAAATAAATTTATTTAATTTAAAAGTGAAGATGAAAATGGAAACCTACATAATTAAATAACTCATATTTAATTATGTTTAAAATGAAATTAGAGTGAGGAAAATATTAAATAAGATATTTAATATTTTAAATTCGGATATGGGATGGAGAATATTCCATTATTCAAATATTAAAAATATTTAAACTTTAGAACCAAATGATAATTAAATATAAATAAATTATAAAAATTTATTTAATTTAATTAAGGGAGGGTAGAAATGTTAGTAATTAAATAAAATTATTTATTTAATTTAAGATAGAAGAATTTAGAAGATGAATGATATAAATAAATAATTAAATTTATTTATATGTAGATGACATTATAGGAATTAATTAAATAAATCATATTTAATTAATTAACAAGCAATCATGACCATTTTTAGACATATACAATAACATACCACAAAAATGTGTTAGCCTTGGGGCATCATGAATTTTCCATACAAGCATTACATGGAATTGAAATTGTCTTTGTCCTATTGGTCTAGAGATGTCATACATAGTGATGCCATTCCATAAATTTAGTAACTCGTTGATAAGAGGCTCAATATATACATTCATATCTTTAACTTGGTACTTATCTAGTTGAATGAACATAAACATTACATAATTATTATAACCATTTTACTGCAATATATATAAATTAATGTACATGACTATTGAATGAAAAAAATATAAGTCATTATGCAACAAATAAGACAAATGAGATGCTACTACGTTAAAGAAAATTGATGTAAACAAATACCTAGAACAATCATTGACAACATTATGTGCTCCCTCTTTATTGACATCCATGGAGGAATGTTATTGTTGATAACAAAAACAGGCCACACCGAGTAAATAGATCTCAGCTCTCCAAATGGATTAACACCGTCCGCTCCCAATTAAAGCCTGAAATTATGAGGTTCTTCTTTAAAGTGTGGCCATTTTTCCTCCATGTCCCTAAATGCAGAACTATCCACAGACATTTGAAGAATGCCATCTCCACTTCTATTTCATGCATGGTAATCCATAAATTGCGCTAAGCTTTTGCACCTAAATAATCATTGCATACGTGGAATAATGAGAATATAACGAAGAACCTTATGAGGCACCTTTTTTGTTAGTTAATCTGTTCGATATCTACTGATATGACATTCTGGGCATTCTGTTGAAAATTCATGTTGTTTATGATATATAATATGATCATTGGGACATGCATCTATTGCTTGATACTCCATTCTGATATCTTTCATAATGCCAGATAAATCTTGATATGAGCGAGGTAAAATATTTGATGGTGGTAACAAAAATTCACCAATCAATCTACAACAAAAAATACTTTGTTAATATAAAGAATATTAACGGTACATATTTCATCCTTTATTTACTAGTGATGAACTAGCAACAATTAAAAAAGATGAAAAAAGATTCAACATATATGACATACCTTAACATCCGTGAGATTGCTATGTTTGATAAACCATTCATAATCTTCAAGTTCAACAACAAAAATACAATAGAGAGAAGAGTTGTTTAAGGGGCTCGTATGCCTTCTCAAGTACAGGTAAATTATGAACATCATCAAAGTCATCTCGATCATCATGATCAAATCTGCCACTAAATGTGTCATGGATCAATACATTTGTATCATCATCTTCAACTGTGTTTTCTGGCGCATGATCATCTTTTTCCATAGGATCATTAACTTCATCTTCGATATTCACAACTCCATGTTTGTCCGCTTGCAAAACCACATTCTTTGGGCCGTGATAATCCATATCATGTGCCCTAGGGCACCCCACCTTTATAATAATGATAGACACAAATAAACCATGATCATGATGAAGTGATTATATATATATATAAAATGTTAAAACGATATAAACATTTACAAATTCAATCAATATAAACACATATAATGAACAACTTACCAATGGATGATAATCATGCCCCCTTCAATGTGACCATGCTACCTACAATGTTTTTCAACTGTTGTGATTAAAAGTCATCTTGTCTTTAAGCTCTTGCAATTATTGCAAGGACAATAAAATTTTCCATCACCCTTTCTTTTCAATCTAGCCCACAATCTATCAAGCGTCTCTTCATTTTGTTCTGGACTAATATTATCTAACATGATTTTTCTTTACCAAGCTTGAATATTTAGATCTTAAAAAAATATCAAACTCACACTCCAATAATTTTTATTCATAGACAAGCAACAAAATCTAATAATTTTGATATTTTACACCAAAAAAATTTGGCATGCAACCACCCCTGCAAAAGAGAAGATAGTCTAAAGTTAATGACCCCAAAAAATACTTTAAAATGTTAATTCCAAAACTTATTAAATTCTGATTTTACTATGATTTCCAACCGTTAGACTCCTAAAATCAGAATATTGAACTTGATCGCAAACTTCCTACTTGATGGAGGTAGCGAGCTAGTAAGAGCAAGTGACCCATTCCTAAGGAGCAATGATTCGGAATCATCATTGCTAATGTCAATATGGATTTATCCTTTTAGTTAAAGATGCAATGTGTCACTTCTTATGGCGAGCTTATCCCTAGGGCCCTCAACATTGAGAGAGCCCTAATCGCACAAGGAAGCACACATTAGTAGAATTTGGAAAATAAATGACTAGGTGACTAAAATTTTAGTCACAACAACTAAAATAGACTAAATTAAGCTTATTTTTGCAACTTCGACTATAAATGAGTAAATAAATTACTAGTTTGTTGGTTGATTAAAATTATTTAGTCACACAAATAAAATGACTAAATAGTTAGTCATTTATTTAGTCACAATCCATTTGAATAAATCATTTAAGGAATCAAGAATATAGCCCGCCAAAATACTCTAAAACTTTAATAAACATACCCTAATTTTTTTTTCAAAATCTTATTTTCAGGCGTAGCTCACCAGAATGGAGTTTTCATTTTAATAAACATACTCTAAAACCTTCGTCAAAACATTATTTTCAAGCATAGACTACCAAAATGGAAAAAGTGTTTTAGTAAAGAATGATAGAGAACGATGAGGAGATGTGTATGAAAGGAGGCATAAGATTCATTGCTGCTTATCTCATTCCTGCTCTGCTCAACAAATCTTACATTGTTCTCGCTACTATTTGTAATCTAGGTATTTACTTGACATATATTTGCATAATCTCAAATTCTTTTAGAGGCTTTTGAAGTATCAATGTATCCTATATAGGGTTTAGAATGTTTTCTTTTAATTAAAAAAATAAATAAATGATGTATTTCCCTGTAATTAGATAATGTGGAGATCTCCTAAATCTGCCCCAACACACTATCCTCTTTGGCACTGTATTCATTACTCCAGCTACTAGGGTTTTGCATGTGACATCTTTAATATCTTCATGACCGTGGCTTTTAAATAGAGCTCAATATTTTCTTTAATCCTTTTCATGGTAACCCTTGAGTTCCATAATCCACCTTCAATCTCTTCTAAGAATGTTGTCTTAAGCTAGACTACATAGTATGCATATAAAGCAAGTCCTTCATACCTGCCATTGTTCCAAACCACCACTCACTGCCTTGCTTAAAATTTTGCCTCCATAAGCACAATAGCATGTTTTAAAATCATGGTTGTCAGTGATTGACCATTAAGGTCACCACTTTTATCAAGATACAATGAGATTTTTGTCTTCAAACTCAAGGCATTATGCAAGATAACATTGTGAATTGTTTGTTGTGTACGATTTGATTTTCTTGCACATTTACTGCTTTTCTAACTTCCTTTAAGACTGGGTATTCCACCCTCAACTGCAATCTCAAACAACTCACTCACTATCACTTGAAGATTCCTTTCATGAGCATCCTTCTATAAAATCAAACTATGCCCTATAGACTGCCTATTTACTACAATGGACTCATTGTTTCATGGTATTGTATATTTTAAGATCCTTCAACCTTATTGACACTACTTCATAGTCCACAAGGTATTATTCACTATTCTCCCATCTTTGATGAGTCTCAAAACACTGCTCAAACATGCAATCCACTAGCTCCATTATACATTAATGGCTAAGAAAAAACATTGAACCTATGATTACCACTATTACTTCATTTGGACAGTCATTCCTTGATTGCATTTTCCTTGTCTAACACTACCCAAATCATTTGAAAAACCCTTAAGGTTAGCAAGGGGGTAAGGAAACTCACTGTTAAAATCTCCACTTTACTATGCAAGGTTTGAGCTTTATTATCTTATCATTGCTCAACCTCTTTTTGACTGTCACATCTCAAGTGACTGTCATTCTTCTTATCGTAGATTGCATTTACAAATGTCACTAAGCTACATAGTGTGCTTGTTATTGGATACAATCTTTAGATTGCAAGATTTTGTTATTAGCTACAATGTCTCTATCTTTCTGGTATTGCAACCTCACTAATTTGTTAGAGTTATTGTTTATGTTTCTACGGAGGCCTAGGGTTTGTACCCTAATCATGCTCTTACCAATGCTTTTGTTGGTATTAAAAAACAACCTTAAATCTTGGGTCAAAAAATTAGTTGTCTTGACAAAGTTGTGGTATGATCTTGGATTGTATCCTAGAGTGTGTGGGAAGCTTGTGTTTGATCATTAAGGTATGTAAACCTGATCAAGGAAATGTAACCTATATAGTATGGGTCTTGCTTTAATACTTTCCATAATGGTTATTAGTATATCACATTATTATAGTTTGTGGTAACACAAGATTGCATTCAAGTATGTAACAAACTTAGTTTGTAGTTTAAGCTATACAATTTTAAGTAACATTCATAAGGTTTAGAAAATCTTGATCACTCTCTAGAATAGCCCATTAAACACAGGTTGTGCTTGAATGCACTACATAATTGATATAACACAAACACTTTGCATATCAACCAGAGTTATAGGCTCTTTATTACAGCAAGAGGCAATCACTCTTAGATCATGCTATAATTACATCATAACCTGTTAAACTTGAGACAACCTGAATGCACCCAATGATGATTGACACCTACATTATACAACCTGAATTAACTACATTATATGAGTGCCTCCATTTATATCACAACATAGCCACATTAAACTTGGGTCACAAATGAATGCATCCTGTATTTGTTATAGCACAACTATGCCACATGACCAATAGAGTTATGGATCACATAATTATAGTCACAAGAATCTGTTCCTTGGTTGTGATCTTATGACGATTCCACAAAAAAAAAATTGGACATGAAATTCTCAAAACCCTAAACCTCTAAAAATGACATTTGATGAGATGCTTTAAAATATGATTTTCAAACTTGGAACTACAAATTTGACTTCACAACTAAATTCTGCAAAAAGACAATGACTACCCTCAACCTGGTGATATCTTCTTGATTTTTTTTTGATTTTTCCCTAGAAAATCATCCTTAGTTCTCCACAAACTGTCTCAAGTAGAGAAAAAAACTGTCGCAATAAATCAACGAACTCACTTTTCTTTATGTCGGCCACAATTTGATTTTTTCTTATTTTTCATGTTTGTCAAAATTTCGACGAAACTGCTAGTTGAAATTTTGACGAAACCCAGGTTCATCAAAATTTCGACAAACGTCGGGGATAAATTTTAAAAAAATTGAAAATTACACATCAAATTTTACAAGCACCTAATGATACATCAAATTATACATATTTTGTCGGATTTTGCAGTCAAATGAGTTAGTGAGACAAATGAGATGCTACTACATTAAAGAAAATTGATGTAAACAAATACCTGGAACAATCATTGACAACATTATGTGCTCCCTCTTTATTGAAATCCATGGAGGAATGTTATTGTTGATAACAAAAATAGAACACACCAAGTAAACAAATCTCAACTCTCCAAATGGATTGACACCGTCCGTTGCCAATGAAAGCTTGAGATTACAAGGTTCTTCTTTAAAGTGTGGCCATTTTTCCTCCATGTCCCTAAATGCAGAACCATCCACAGGAATTCAAAGAATGTCATCTCCACTTATATTCCATGCATGGTAATCCATAAATTGTGCTAAGCTTTCACACCTAAATAATCGTTGCATATGTGGAATAATGGGAATAGAATGAAGAACCTTGCGAGACACCTTTTTGTTAGTTGATCTATTCGATATCTACTAATATGACATTCTGGGAATTCTATTGCAAATTCATGTTGTTTATGATATATAATATGATGATTGGGACATGCATCTATTGCTTGATACTCCATTATGATATCTTTCATAATGCCAGATAAATATTGGTATGAGTGAGGTAAAATATTTGATGGTGGTAACAAAAATTTACCAATCAATCTATAACAAAAAATAATATTTTAATATAAAGAATATTAATGGTACATATTTCATCCTTTATTTACTAGTGATGAACTAACAACAATTAAAATAGATAAAAAAAATGACATATATGACACACCTTAACATCCGTGAGATTGCTATGTGTGATAAATCATTTATAACTTTCAAGTTTAACAACAACAATACAACAGAGAGAAGACTGTTTGGGAGCCTTCATAAAGGGGCTCGTATGCCTTTTCAAGTACAGGTAAATCATGAACATCATCAAATTCATCTTGATCATCATGATCAGCTTTGCCACTAAATGTGTCATGGATCAATGTATTTGTACCATCATCTTCAATTGTGTTTTTTGGCGCATGATCATCTTCTTCCATAGGATCATTAACTTCATCTTTGATATTCACAACTCCATGTTTTTCCACTTGCAAAACCACATTCTCCAAGCTGTGATAATCCATATCATGTGCCCTAGGGTGCCCCCACCTTTATAATAATGATAGACACAAATAAACCATGATCATGATCAAGTGATTTTATATATATATAATGTTAAAACGATATAAACATTTACAAATTCAATCAATATAAACACATATAATGAACAACTTACCAATGGACGATAATCATGCCCCCCTTCAACGTGACCATGCTACCTAGAATGTTTCTCAGCTGTTGTGATTAAAAGTCGTTTAGTCTTTTAGTCCTTGCAATTATTGCAAGGACAATAACATTTCCCATCACCCTTTCTTTTCAATGTAGCCCACAATCTATCAAGTGTCTCTTCATTTTGTTCTGGACTAATATTATCTGACATGATTTTTCTTTATCAAGCTTGAATATTTAGATCTTAAAAAAATATCAAACTCACACTCCAATAATTTTTATTCATAGACAGGTAACAAAATCTAATAATTATGATATTTTACACCAAAAAAATTCGGCATGCAACCACCATTGCAAAAGAGAAGATAGTCTGAAGTTAATGACCCCAAAAAACACTTTAAAATGTTAATTCCAAAACTTATTAAATTCTGATTTTACTATGATTTCCAACCATTAGACTCCTAAAATCATATTATTGAACTTGCACAATAAAATCTGAAAATGCAACTCTGAAAATGCACAAGTCTAAAAATGAAATATGATGAGATGTTGCTTTAAAATATGATTTTCAAACCTGGAAGTACAAATCTGACTTCACAAATGAATTATGGGAAAGGACAATGAGTACCCTCAACTTGGCGATAGCTTCTTGAATTTTTTCTGATTTTTCCCAAGAAAATTGTCCTTAGTTCTCCACAAACTATCGTAAGTATAGAAAATTCGCAAGTAGAGCAAATTCGTAAGTATAACAAAAAAATTTCACAATAAATAGTTGAGATCACTTTTTTTTTTTATGTCATCCTCAATTTTCACTTCACATGCTTGTCAAAATTTGGATGAAAAATCTATCACAATTTCAACGAAAAAATAGGTTTGTCAAAATTTTGACGAACGTTGGGGATAATTTTTTTTTTTTTGAAAATTACACATTAAATATCACTAGTACCCGACAATACATCTAATTATCCATCTTTTGTTAGATTTTGCAGTCAAATGAGTTAGTACCTCCTTTACTCGTACCAACTGGTCCTGTAATTCCTAGTTTTTCTACTGCAAATCAGCGACTAGATTGAGATCTTGGGATTGGAACTTTGCAAGTTCCTCTTGGATTCTAGCCTGTTCCACCTATACTTGCTAAGACAAGCATGAAAATTCAACATCCCTTGCCTTGTCCTTCTTTATTAGGACCTCTATCCTCTCCTTGACATTTTTGAGCTCATCTTCCTTTTTATTCAGTTGGCGACTGGACTTGAGAAAGTCGATGGTCACCACATGCTAGGTCTCCTCCATCAACTCAACTTTATCTTGCAGCCAGGTTGCATGTAGATTGAGTCCCATAACATGGATGGTGTCATCTTTAGGTTGCATCTCCCCCTGCTTTTTGATGATGTTCGGATGCATGGTTGTGAAATGCAATGACTACTGAGCCTCATTGAAAAGGGTCTGCATGCATGGCTCAACCAACTTTTTAGCATCTTTATCCCTTTGCTTCTGGAGCCTGAGAACCTATGTTTCTCTTGTTTTGTCGCCCTTCGACATAAATTCTGTTGATGATCTAATGAGCTCACCCGCGAAGGGTGCATTGGGAGGAAGAGCAAAGGGGAACAAGAGAGTAGTGGTTATGATAGATTTCTTCTTTGAAAGAGAAACTATTAGTGGGGAGAATGGGGGAATATTATACCAAGGCCCGGTCTGTGAAGCAGTGGAAGGACTCATGGGAAGCAGTGGTGGTAGCAGAGACATAGCAGATTCCATTTGTTGGGAAAGCTAGGTTGGAGTCGATATGGTGGTAGCAAGAGAGGTAGAAAAAGCAGTTGCATATTGTGCTTTGATGAAAGGTGGAATAAAATGCAGAGGAGTAAAGGCTAATTGTCCAGCTTGGGAGAATTGGGAGAAACCTCCCACAACCATTGCAGTAGAAGTAGAAAAAGAAAGGCCGACACTTGAAGTGACAGGCAACACCAAGATAGCACAAGAAACCAAAGATTATGAATCAAGAAGAGGGGGAAGAGAAAGATACCTGAGCTGCAGAGGACTCCGATCCTTGGCTTATTGCAGGTTCATGTGAACCCTCTCCAGAAGTTGCATCTGTGTGCTGCATTTTGTTGGGTGGTGAATTGTCCTCCTCTATGACCTCTAAAGTTTGCTGGATTACTTTAGCTCTTTTTGCAGCCCATGTGCATGTTTGTGAGGCTCCCAAATGCGATATATTCACCCACACCCTTGAAGAAGTTTTTCTAGGCTACTTTGTCACTTTTTCTTTCTTTTGTGCTTGGGCCTATTTTACCTCCTTTCCTTGCGCTATATATTTATTAGCCTCCCCTAGGTCAATATCCTCATCATCACTTGCATCAGTATCTTCATGCACATTGTTTCATAGATCATCGAACTTGTCATCCTTGTTGGCCTTGTGGAACAGGGCATCAGGGCATTGGGTTTCCTAATGATAAATCCAGAAACCTCTAATCTTTCCCTCACTCCACTGCCACTGCTTGACCAATTCATTACAAAGGCTGGCCCCCATTTGGCGCTTATCATTAAACTTTGCTAAAGGGAAATATAAATTGAGCCATGTTGGCCTCCTATCCTCTGTATGAATGTGAACTAGGTCTACAAATAGATCATCCTATTCAGACAATGGATTCTACTGCTTTTCCCAGTAAGGCCGGGGGCTGTGAGTTACCCTGACATTCAAATTTGCTAAGTCATTGTTAGGGTTACATTGCCATTTGTCGCAAATCAATACTAGCCCCAGATGAGTTAGCTTTACCTCTAGTAGACCATGTGTCTACTTTTGTATAACCACCGTTTTGAAGCTTAATGGGTAGAAGAAAAACACTTTCTTGTTCTTCCCTCAGCAAAAGTTATTGTAAATAATTGACACTTGCTGGAACATCTCAAGGACCAACACCCTATGTGTGACACATGATAGGAGCCAGAATGGTTCCTCAATAAAGCCATACATCCTAATGAATGTGAAATATTCTCTGAGAAACCAATTGCAAGGAGGAGTAAAACTTTGCATCCAACCTGTCTGCTTAGTAGACAGCTGATGAAGATTCCCATCCTTGCTAAAGTCTTGCAGAATCAGAGTCAAGAAACAGTCTGAGAATGCATAATAGTCATATGTTGCGGAGAGGAGAGGATTCCATATAGAAACCGACCTTCTTACTCCCTTCTAATAAAAAATAGTTAACCTCATATGATTTTTAAAGAAGTCAGGGTTCTAGTGTAAAAACATATGAGCAAGGAGAGAAGGAAACCTAAACTAATGTTGTGTTTTGTATTCCTTGATTTGGATCATCATTTCTTAGACAATGAATTCCACAAAGTCATACTAGAATAAGGAATGTTGCTTCCTCAATTGAAAACCTAGACCCAATTGAAATGCTTCAATGAACTTTTGCTCGTCCATGTCGCAAACAAAATCCGTCATAGAGAAGGCTTCCTGCAAGTCTGTTAAAAGCGTTGTGTGCAACCGAAATCTATGGTATCTTTTCCAAATCTTCCTGAGGCATTTTGGTTTCCCAGTTATAAAAGTCCATAGCAAGATCTCTGCCTCTCCAATAATTGTCCCCTTTTTCTAGAGTGAATGACTCCATCTTTTCTTCCCTAGAGCCTCTTATAGGGATGCATAACATGTTCCTAATAGCCTCCATGCTGATTATAACCCTTAGCTCCCAGCCTTCAATGGCATTGGTATTTGGGTTAAAATGTTGAATGCCTCATGAATTAGCTTCAGGCAGTAATGCACAAAAGGAACCATATACTGTGGGAAATCGCATAACCATAGCTTGTACGCCAAATGACATTCGTTAGTGGCCACTTTCTTTCTTTCACAAGATGCTGCCCTAAGACTCTTAGGGTTAGTTTTGAGGATGAGATCGTGAATGTTATCCCATTCTTCTATTATTTGAGTTTGGTCCTGTTATGCCTTGCATAACCACCCCATTTTGATTTGGAACAAAACGGGTTCCCCTTTCTTTTGATTTCTTTGCCTTTGTTTTTTTGGTTTTGCCTCAGTTGGAATTTGGGTTTTCTCCTAGGTTCGAGATTTTCCACCTGATCCAGATTTTCTCGGATCTCGCTCGAACTCCAGCTGAGCACTGTGGTTTGGGGATTTTTGGTCTTCGCAGAATTCTGCGTGGATTGGATTTTCCCGATGTCTTCTTTTTTGCGGTTTTCTATCTCCTCCGGATTTTCCCAAAATTTGTCGTCCCCTGCTCTTTCTGGGTTTGCCAGAATGTCTTCTCCTTCGTGGAATTTTGTCTCGCGCGGATTTCCCTAGAATCTGGTAAAATGTGCAGAAATGTGGAGTAGTAAGGTGAGTTAACAAATGATGATGCATTTTATGTTTCCTTCATGCTATTTTGAAGATCTCGCATGTTGTCCTAGTTTGATAATGATCGGATTAAGCTTCTAATGGGTGTTTTCATGCTTATTCCGCTGGAATCCACCTGGCTCCAAATTCTTCGAAATTCCTCCCTAACTTTGATTCCGCGGGTCGGCCTGAAACCTGAGCTGTTTGTATCATCATTTTGTTTGAAGATTTAACGGTACCCTACTGACGTAGGATTCATTTTAATGATGATTTTGATGAAGTAACTTCTGTTTGTGTGATCTTTACTATGGTTTTCTTTATTGAATGTAGGATTAAACCCTACACATGATGATACTTGTCAAGGGAACTCAGCTGGAATAAATTCCCTAGTCCAGTTGGTCATGAAAATCAGCTAAGGCAATAGTCGGCAAGACCTCGGAGATGTCACAGTGAGTGGAATTTACATACAGGAATCTATCGGCATGAGTTTTTTCTTCGAGGGTTGGTCTTGGCGAAATCTTAAAGTCTTGCTGACCGACGTCAAAATGAGTTTTCCATCGGCAAAAGGATGTCTCAGTGAATCCAGGAGGTCTCACCAACTACCGCACAATGAGCAAACACTTTGGTAGGATTTGTCTTCTTCGCCAAGAAGTCTCGGCGAAATCTTCAGGTCACACCAACAAAGCACAAGAGGGGTCTTGGCGACAGCAGTGTTTGGCGAAAGAGGGGAGTTCACCATAAGGTCTCCCCGAAACATCAAAGTTACCTCGACATATAGAATGGGCCCACCGGGAGGTAAGGAAGACTTCGCCATGAGGTCCTCGCGACAAAAGCACCATCGACATAGTAATCTAAGATCGCTAAAAGGTCTCAGCGACCACAAAGTGTCTCCCCAAAATGATAGGAGATCGCCAAAAGATAACGCTCTCAGCAAGATGTCTTACCGAGAGCATGTAGTCTTGCTGATTGGTTTTGTGAGCTCGATGTGACTTCTGTAGCCTACTAAAATGTTTCACCGAATGACCCAGGCTATGGCGATAACTGTTATAGGATGAAATCACATCGGGGAGATACCAATGGTGTCTCACCGACATGCAATTTAAAATGATCTACTTCTGACCACCAAAGAATCCTATGTGGCCTGTGATTAACCAATCAAAGAGAGTTGAGGGGTAGCCATTGCTTGATTGACTGCCCCTGTGGAAAGACTAAGAAAGTGTGACCTGATGGACTCTTTCTGAGAACAGTTGGTGACAAATCTATTCAGGCGGTGGTGTTCAGATCTGTAGGGATGCCTGATGGTGCTTCCAAAAGGTGGTCAACAAGTAGAGGAGTCCTAGAACAAAAAGGAAGCCGAGTGACAGAAGAAACCATGACTCAGAGGGACAACTGTGGCGACCATTGATAGAGGCAGTTTGGTATTAATGAGGATATTCTGAGCATTCAAGGCGGACTGCAAAAGAGTTCAAAGGTGGACATGAAGATGCTAGAGTTAATGCTGCAGTTGTCAAAAGATCTAAAAAGACTTCCCCTACGGGTAGAAATATTTCATCAACATGGACAATGAGGATTCACATTGAATGCACAACCAATTTTCTTCAAAAGATCTGAGAGCCGACTCTCCTACAGGATGCAGATATTTTGTAAACCCTTGTGTAGGGGAAAACACATCCTTTCTTGTACATTTTGTATATAAGGCATTCTCGCCTCTTTGTAAAGGTTGGAACTTCTGGAGTTAGAAATTCAGAGTTAAAAATTTTATTACAACTTCTAGGATTAGAGAATTTTTAGACTAAGAACTGTTAGGAGTTAGTCAGTTAATAGAAGGAGACAGAGTTTCATCTTGATTCTTAGTCATAAGAGCTTCTTTTTGTCTTCTTGGTTAACAGTTAGATTTTAGTATAGGCTGCAATGTATTTTCTAAGTTCTCTTAGTGTAGTTGGAAACAATTTAGAGAAACAAATTCTCTGTACATTGGTGATTGTGCTAGCTTTGTAAATATTGCTTATCTATTTTATTGATAGTAGAAGCAATCAGAGTTTAATCTACTTCATGTTGTGTTCTTGAATGATGTTTGTCTTAATTGATCATTTGATTTGTGAAGTCTTCAAGGAATAAAATGCTATTTGTGTTTTATTTAAATGGTAGCTAAAAACTCTGTTATGCGAATTAGCACTCTGAATGAAAGAGGCTGTGTGTCAATAACAAGTTTACTTTGTTCTGCAATTTTCGTTTATAAATTCCTTGAAGTTAACAAGTCTGGTTAAGGTTGGAGGAACTATTGTTCTTTTCTGTTTCAAAATTCTGACTCATCTTTTTATATTTCTTTAAAAACCCCTGTTAGAGTAGGTTTTATTTCATGCTTGATCATAGAACAATCCAGCATCTCAACACTAGCAGGCCCCTTGAATATTACTGTTGCATTGACCACTGAGTAACATCATCACAATTGAGACCCAACTACAAAGACCTTGGGAGCTAAGGCATCCATGTGTTGCCTTTCTCTTTCAGGAGAAGCATAATAGCAATATTCTGCTTGCATTGTTGTGGTGCCAAAATCGCCATCAACAGGTCCCTGCTGAGCTTTCTTTTCCACGGCCCACGTGCGAATCCACTTTGGCTTCTCTAGTATCTTAGGTGAAGCGTAAGAGGTATCATTGAAAATATTGGTTATTGGTGCCACGCGCATGGCGTCAAACAAGTTTTGGGTCACCTCTCCTTGCGCTTCCATCTGAGGATTTTGGGCCATTTCCTGGTGTTGTGGATTTTTACGATGCTCAAACCTACCATAGTTTACTTGTGTTCTTCAACAATTCTGCACTCAAAAACTCTTTGCATTGAATAACATACTCAGGAAGCTTTTCACAATGTAAATATTTTGCATGTGACACTTATCTTTTTCTTACTTAGAGTTGTAGACAATGGTTGCCTTTTTGCATTAAATTTGACATGTACCACCAACTCCCTTGCTCATGTGAATTGAATTTCTTTCCCTTTTGAAAAGACAACAATTCATTATGATAGTTAGTCATCATGTCCTACAACAGGATTTCTTGGGAAATTGAGCCGACGATTGAAGGCATACAAAACCTTTCACATGCTTTACAATTAATAACCTAAAAAAAATGATTAAGCCAAAGATGCAATGAGTACTTGAAAATATTTGAGTTCATCCTTGGAAATAGGAAAATTCTTGTAGTGTGACACATCTGCACTTGGATGTACAAACTACCACTTGGGACTACCACCAGTTTTAGTTACTTAATTACTTTTTAACTTTGCACGCAACAATTCGTACATAGTAGATGCAACTGGGTGGGAAATTCAAGCTAGCTCTTGGTGGGATTTTCAAGTTAATACTTGATTAGCATCATGGTTATGGTACACAAATATCTTGGATATTTCTATAAATAGACACAAAGACAACAATAGAATTGCACTTAGTGATTGGGAAGAATTAGCATTTGGTAGTTGGGTAGAGATAGGTGTCATGAATACTCCGATTAGGCTCACTAGCAATAAGTCACATAAAGATTTTTTAGGATAAATTTCTAATAGGAATTTGAAATGAATGACAAAGAACAAGCACTCGTTGGCTATCATAGCAATGGAGTGGATACTGGGTAGGGACTATATAGAGTACAAAGACAAGTATAGGGTCAATATTGACGTTTGATCACATTTTGTTGCTTCTTTGCTTGATATTCAGGTCCTTAAGCAAATGATTTTATTCCTGACGATGGAGATCTTTCCAAAGTGCTACCTCGGTGGCCTTGGTGAGGTCGTGACAAACACAGTCTATGGCCTCGACCTTCCCAAGGTGAGCGACCTTCGTAGACACAAAATAAGATGCAGTTGTGCCATGGGTACTGTTTCTAAGCGGATTTCATATTCTGTCAATTAGAGAGCACCGCGGGAGGGTCACCCATGCATGCCACTTCCTTCTGTACTACTACAATGTGTTGCTATTTTATGATGTTGACTGGTATATTGATTTTAGGAACCTGGTGTTTCCTCCACCACTCACAATTGCTGCTGCTGATGCTCCTATTTCCGTTAATGCTCTTGTCACCGTCCCAAAAGTAGATGATGATGTTATTCCTGATGCTATTGATGCTATTGATGCTCCTACTTGAAGAATGAATTCCCTCTTTTCATTTTTTATATATACTCCTAGAAAAGGATTTAAACACATATATGAAAAAATTGCATAGTATATATAGATATACTTGAAAAGTATGGCCTTAGATCCATTTTGGAAGTGTAATATCAAAGTCTATAATACCATCTAATGAATATATTTTTATTAAATTTTTGTCTCTTTTACTTCTCTATTTTTGTATTATGGTTCCATTCTCTGCTTCTATGAGTTCCTTTTCAAATTCTGCATATGGGTTCATTTCAATTTTGCATTATGGGTTGCTTTGGAAAGACTGACCAAACAAAAGAACAAAAGAAAATTTACAATAATTACATATTTACATAGGAAAGATAGTTACCGAAGCTTAATTGAACAATTTGAGGTGGATTCCATTAACTGGAATCCCCAATGCTTCTTTCTCCATATTTTCTAATTCAAATGCTTTATGTTGCTTACATTGAATTATTCTAAAAGGGCCTTCCCATAGTGTATTGAATTTTCAGTGTTGGCCAGGATTTGTAGCCCTCTCATTGAACTTTGGCACTAGGTCTCCACATTTTACACCCTGTTTTGAGGTTTTCTTGTCGAACCACCTTTTAACCACCTATTGGTAGTTATTCATGGTTGTCAGTGCTTTTTCTCTTTTCTCTTGTACTTCTAGTAACTTAGCCAACTGAACCTCCATGGATTTGTTCTGTTCAACTTCTAGAGACTTGAGTAGCTATAGTGCAAGAATCTCTATGGAGATGGGCAATAGTGCTTCCTTATCATACACTAACGCGTACAACGAAGTCTTGAGGAATTTCTTAGGGGTTATCCGATCTGCCCATAGCGTCACATGAAGGTTCTTATGCCATTCTCTTTGATGTTCTGACCTGATTCTTTTAATGAGTTAGACTAATTTTTTATTAGTCAACTCAACTAGACCATTTCCCTGTGGGTAGTAGTTTGACGATGTTTTTAAGAATATGCCATGATTAAGCTCAAATTGACATACCCTTGAACCCAGGAAAGCCTTGGCATTGTCAGAGATGATGGTCTTTGGCGGGCCGAACCTCGTTACCAGTTCTTCAGAAAAATTCACAATCTCTGCCTCCATCGCATTTTTTAGGGGCATAGCCTTGGCCCATATGGTAAAGTAGTCCGTCGCCTTGAGGATCCATTTGTGTCTAGCGCTAGAGGTGGGATTAATCATCCCAAAAAAATCAAGGCCCTGTCATGCAAAAGGTTCCTCGGTCACTATTGGATTTAGGGGCATTGTTGAGTTTTTCCTTCTTGCAACGAAGAATTGGAATTCCTTGTAGGCCTTAACTAAAGAGTGCAAGTCATTGAATAGTGTAGGCAAAAAATATCCTACACATAATTTTTATGGTGGTGGTCTTTGTGGAGAAATGTCTGCCCGTGAGACTATTATGGAAAGTGTCAAGAATTTTCCTCGCTTGCTCTGTAGTGACACACTGTAGAAGAATTCCATTGAAGTTCCTTTTGAAAAGGACCTCTTCAATGAGTGCATATCTGCTGTTTAGCAATCTATAGAACCTTTTCTTCTGAGAAGGAAGGCCTAGTGGGTATTTTCTAGTATGCATGAATCTTACTTTGTCTGACAACTAGTAGTCTTTGGACTCAAAAAAATTTGTTAGAACAAGCTCGGGGTGCTCCTCTTCGGTTGCCATTTCTTCATCATGTGCCAAATACTCACACAATCCTCTTCCTTGGACGATCTTTGTGGTATTGACCTCAATATCATATTCAAGGATATTAGTGATCCAATTGGCCCTTTTTTTAGTGATTTCTCCCTCCATGATGTACTTGCGCACATTGGAATGTGCGACAGATACAACCACCTTGTTGTAGGATATGAGATGTTAGAACTTCTTGAGTCCCTTAACAATGGAAAATTATTTCCTTTTGATGAAGTTGTATTTCATCTCATAATCCTTTAAGGTCCAGGAGTGAAATGCTATCAGGTGTTCTCCTTTTCCTTCATCATCCTTCTAGGTCAAAACAGTAGCAATGCTGGATTTTCTACTGAATACATACATTATGAAAATCCTTTGATAGGTCTGGATTTATTAGCATAGGAGCTAGAGAAATAACGTTCTTAACCTTTTCAAAGACTTCTCTAGCTTCTTTTGTCCATTTGAACAACTGATCCTTTTTGAGCATTAGGGTGATAGTTCTAATTATTCCTGTAAAATCAAAAATGAATTTTCTCACAAAGTTTACCTTCCCCAGGAAATACTGGACTCCTTTCTTGTTGACTGGTAGGGGAAGTTCTTTGATTTCCTTCACCTGCTTCAGATTGATTGCAATTACATCTTTGGACACTACATGTCCCAATAGTTTGCCTTGTGACACTCCAAAAACATATTTTTTTAGGTTTAGGGATATCCTGAACTCTTGGCATTTTTTGAAAACCATTTCTAGATGTTCAAAGTGATCATCCTTACTCTTAGAGAACACCGTAAGATCATCTAGGTAGATCAAGATGATCTTATTGATCAATTCCATGAAAATAATATCCATTGCCCACTGGAAGGTAGCTCCCGCATTTGAGAGACCAAAAGGAATTTTGGCATAGGAAAAAGTTCCCTACTTGGTAGTGAACATTATTTTGTGTCGGTCCTCCTCTTTTACTCGAATTTGGTTGTAATCAGAGAAAAAGTCTAGCAGAGAAAACATCTCTGATCCAACCACTGTTTGTAAGATAGAATCCATGGAAGGCAAGGGCTAGTGGTCTTTTAGGGATGCTCTATTTAGGTCTTGGAAATCAACTCATAGGTGGATGTCTCCATTCTTATTTTAGACTAGAACTAGGATGGATACCCATGTACTGTGCTTGATTGAGAAGACTATCCAAGACTGAATTAGCTTTGTCAGCTCTTGCGCCATCAATGCCTCAATCTTTGGATTAACTGACCTTTGCTTTTGGAAGACTGGTTTTGCACCTTTTGTTAGTTCTATAGTATGTTGGATGATTTTAGGATCATATCCCTTGAGGTCATCATATGACCAAGCCACTACTCCATATTTCTCACAGAAATGGATGAGTCTTTCTTTATCTTGATGTGGGACATCTTTTTTGACCTTAAATCTCCTTCCATCTCTGACCTGAAGATCTACATAGTCGCTTTTGTCTGCTACAAACTTCCTCTTTTCATTCCTTGCATCATCATAATCAAATAGGTTTTCAAAAGTGACCAATCCTTTTGGAAGCTTATTGGACCTCAACTGAATAATTTGTCCTTCATAGGCCTCAACAATCTTTGATTGGAGTTGCTCAATGAAATCTCTCGATTGTTGGATGAATGAGATGATGAGTTCATAACTTTCAAACACTTGCTAGCTCTACTCATTATCTAGGATTCTAGGTCAGATGATCACTCACACAAAGTGTATGTTATGAATTAAGTTGGAAGCAAGATCAAATTGAGATCCAATTGCTGCCATGCGATCCACATATGCATTTTTCTCTCTAGGAACTATTTGGATATTGAAGGCTTCAAAGCCCTCGATCAGGTCTCAGACTCTATGTCTATAGGATCTCATGTAGACATTATTGGCTTCAGAAATCCCCTAGACTTGATTGACCACTAGCTCGGAGTCTCCAAACACCATTATTTGCTTAATGTCCATCCGCTTTGCAAGGCTTAGACCTTGCACTAGACCTTCATATTCAACTTCGTTATTTGAATAGGCGAATTGGAAGCGGAAGGACCTGAGTGTCTTTTCATTAGATGGGGATGTCAAAAATATCCCAACTCTTGCGCCAAATTTGTATCTTGCTCCATCAAAATGCAACATCCATATCTTTGAGGCTGGACAATTCTCAGATTCCTTAATGACCTTCAGGATCACTCGATCTTCATCATAGATGACATAAGTCCCCAATCCGGTTGCATGATAATTGTCAAAAGGATCAATGTCTATATATTCACTTAAGAGGACCTCTTCTTGATCGATCTAGTCTCTGGTCACTTTTTCATCCTCTAGTAGCTTAGTACAATACATTTCCTCTTTGGTGATAGAGGTATGAGTGGTGTCAAAGTTGATCATGGCTTCATCTACTACATGTTCCAAATGTAGAGGTTCAAATATTATCTTCATTTTAGCTCTGTGTTTGGTCCTGAGGATCAAGTGTGACCAATCTAAGGAAAGATATCCACCTATCTTGGAAGTGAATTCTTGGGATAAGCAAAGATCGAACATGGGGGGAATGTCTATGATCACGGTATCTTGTGGAACTGTGATACTTGGGCAGGAGAATGAGGTCAAGGGGAGGTTCTTAATGAAACCTACAGTTTCAAATTCAATCCCATCAAGCTACATAACCCCTCTTTTTAAAGGTTCATAACTAATTCCTAAGGCTTCGACTATCTACTTGGGCATGACTGCGGTACTAGCACTAGAGTCAATCATAGAATTGTGCAGCAGTTTTTTACCCACAATAAGAGTTAGGAAAAAGGGTTTTGGTTTTGACTTATCTCTAACTTTGGTAGAGGCTTCCTTTGTACTATTTGTGAGGACTTTGGCCGGAGGTGATGAATCAATGAACTTTCCCTTGAGTAATTGCTTCTTTGGCTCAATAACCACATCTTCCCGAAGGGCCTTCTGCAGTAATTTATTTTGCTTTGGAATAACTAAGATATCCCAAAGGGACACATTAGTAGAGGATTTTTTAAATTGATCCACCACATTGAATAGTGGTGGATTCAAAGGCTTCTATTCCTTAGCCCTTGTTATAACAATTTCCCTTCGTGGAAGAAATTTCCGTGCAATTGCAGAGGTACTAGGGGTTTGGTTGGAGACACCTTTGGGCTGCGGGATGACTAGTTCACTCGTGAATCTCCTCTTAGAGTGAGTGTTGTAATTGAACTACACTTGTGGGGCCTTCGATGTGGATACATAATTTGCAAACATTGCCTCTTCTTCTTCCATCCATGAGAAGAGCATGTGATCTAGAGCTATATCTGTCTCTTGCTCCAGGGACATCCCTTACATTTACATGGTGAGTACCACATTTTTCATCTGGGGAGAGACATATACATAACCTCTAGGGTTTGACATTGTGCCTTGGATTCACTGTTCCACCACCTTTTGTTGTAGATTGTTGCATAGGTAGTTTTGGGGCATATGTGCATCACCACAAGGGAAGCACCAGGGATTGATGTCATTGGCGAGGTTATTTTTCCCTGGTGTCAACTCTCTACTTGAGCTTGGGTGAGCATTCTGTAGCAGAGCAGGGACTGGAACCATCTGATTAGTTGTTTGAGTCTCTAGATTTGTGTGTGGGCCTCCTTGGAACTAATTTTGCTGGTAGGAAGATCTTTCGCCTTGATAATTTTGGTAGGTTGGCTTCAGAGGTGCAAACTAATTCCGCTTGATGGTAGTTATCTCATTTGAGATGGTCCACAATAGATCCTTGACATCATTCATCTCATCTTTTGAAGATCTAGACATGGGAGCAATGTTTTGTGGCATGCTCAGATATGTGTACATAGATTGGGGAGGAGTGGGCACATTGTTAGACACCATCTCTTGGGCAGGAGCCGACATTTATGGAAATATAGGCATAGCGGGCCAAGGTGGTAGCTTTTTGGCATCAATCAGGTTGTTCTCTACTTTAACAATGATGCTGTATGCATCTGGTAGAGTGGTTCCACCAAGGGACTGGATCATCATTAAGATGTCGACATTAATGGATTTCAAGTAGAACATGAATGCCAACTTGAGTGACAGGTGGATAGTAGGTTGGATCCTCTACCAAGTTGTGTGTAAATGAGCATTGAAGTTGATCATGGCTTTGTGAGGGGCCTGCTTTATGGTTGCTAGCTAATGATATAACTAAGACCAATCTCCGTTATTTGAAAATCTCTTGTAGAAAGGGTCTCTGAGCTGATCTCAGGTACCGATGGTATTGGCTCCTATAGTGCTATACCAATCCATTGCTCTGCCTTTGAAGGAGGCTATGAGCAACCTTAGCGTGACATTCTAATTGGTAATACCATGCACCAAACACACATCTGCCACATCTTGCAGGTGTTCAGATGGTGTTTTCGAGCCTTCCCTGGTGAATTTTGGTACAAATTTTAGAGTAGAGGCTGGGATAGAGACCCAAAGAATGGGTGCTACTGGTGCTATAAGGGGGCTTCCAACATCCCATACCATGCAATTTATTTTAACAATCGACAACATGGCTGGTGGAGGGATCAGAACATTCCCTAGATGGGTTCTAGTTCGTATTGTTACTAGTGGTGGCACTAGCAGGCCAAGGTTATTCGCTGTTTGGGATCTAGTAATAGGCTAATGACTCATACAACCACTTTGAAAATAGATACATTAAAAACAAGTCCCACTAGGCATGCCAAAAAAATAAACTATTGATGCCTAAAATTGACAAGCAACAACCTTATGGGAAATCCAGTTAATGGGGGACCAATTGTGCTAAACTGAGTGACCTCCATATTTTTAAAGAAGCCAACTCCTTCTGTAATTGGGGGTTTGGAATGACAAACATAAGCAGATATAAAAAATAAAGATCTAACCTAAGGCGATGCGCCAAGATGTAGGTGTGGGCATGATAAATCTCCTTTTTGGATGGTATTTAAGGGCCCATTCAACAATCCGCATGTCCCAGAATAACAAAAATCATAGATGAAAACCCAAATAATCTATTCAATAACATAAAATAACTCCCATACACATTTACTGAAAAGAAGAGTCCAAGACTTGGTCTAAATCAACAAATTTATATTGAAATCATAGAAGTTCTGCAAATAAACTACACATTATAATGATGGCACAATATAATGTTTTGTCAAATAGCTAAGAAATAGAAAGGCCGAACAACAATTGAATAGTCCGTGAGTCTTAATACGATAATAAAAAAAATACAAAAGGCTTGGTGTCTTTCCACTATTTTTTTGTGTATGTTCTGAACTCCTTTTCAAATAGAAGAAGCAATATTTATAGAGAACATCCTACCACCTGATAGCTAGTAACATAAAAGATTCCTTGGCAAGAGCAATGATGTCCATCGCAATGATTTTCCTAGGCCATTGCAATAGAAAATATTTTGAGCCATAGAATGTGACTCTTCGAGCTAGATACATCCCCTGCAAATGATGATGGTGCCCCCAATGTAGAAGCAACAAAATTCCTATGCAGACATGTGTCACTGGCCCATAGCGTTGGTTAGGACACATGGTGTCATGGCGGGGCTCATTGTTTGTTCCTTCCTTCCCAGCGATGAGACTCCCCATAGAGAAGACACATGGAGAAGTCTTCATCCTGAGTGCTAACTGTCGGGTCCACCAAAAAGTGTTTGCAGATTGATCCTACATGGCACACGAATTGAGCTTTGTAAGGAAGCGAAGGGAAGCAAGCGTTCAAAGGTTCGCGCTGCTGACACATGGAAGCATGGCAGAGCTCATTGAAGAAGCAAGGGAGGAGATCTTTGCAAGGAGTGCACAGTGGACACGTGGCGATAGCGGGTGAAGCTCTTCAAAAAAGTGAGATTGAAGATATTTAAATGTATAGGGCATGGGCTGGACTTAGCAAAATATAATCAACCCGAAGGGAGCTCGAAGGATTTTTATTTTTAAATCCGCAACTTTAATAAACATTAAGCATGAATATATTCAAAGCAACCACTAAACTATGAGTTCAATACTTAAACTCAAATCAAATCTTTCAATGAAGAATGAAAGCAACGTAGAAATGTAAACAAATGATACAAATTCACCTTCCTTTCCATGCTATTTTTGAATCACCTTCATTGTTCCTCTCCATTTGTATCCTTGAATATTTTTCTCAAATTTTGTATGCTAAGCATTGCTTCAAGCTTCAAATGTTGTAGTATGATGAAGGATGCCAAATATTGAGAATTTGTGGTTAGTTTAAAAACGTGAGAAGAAGGCTTCTTTTATAGAAATGCTTATTTCAAATGAACGATTTGGATGCAAAGATCATAGATCAAGTTCAACAATCAATGTCTATTGCGAGGAAATAGATTGAGTAGTTAATTTACTTGATTAATCCAATGAAGGGAATTTATTGGATAATCAATAGAAATTTGATATATTAATTAGTGAGATTGGAATAATTAGTAGAAATGGATATATTAATTAGTGGGATTAGAACAATAAGTGGAAAGGAATATATTAATTAGTCAGATTGGAATAATTGGTGGAAATGATTGATCAGTTAGCACATTAGACTGAATAATCGGTGGATGTGATTTGATCAATCAAAATGTGTGAGGATAATTAATTAATTAAATAATTAATTAATCTTGAGAGGAATATGCAAACAAAGATTGAATTAATAAACAAAAGTTTATTTATTAATAGATCATGTTGAGTGAATATTGGAGAATTAAATAATAAAGTTAATTATTTAATTTAGAAGAGGGAAAGTAGATTAATTAAATAATTAATGATAACTATTTAAATTAGAAGAATAAGTAATGTTAGAGATATAATTAATTGATTAATGTTTATTTAATTAATTTGGAGGAATAAGGTTAAATCTAGACTTTATTAAATAAATATGATTTATTTAATTAGTCAGAAATGAATAAGGTTAAATAAGGACTTTATTAAATAAATATGATTTATTTAATTAGTTAGAAATGAATAAGGTTAAATCCAAACTTTATTAAATAAATATGATTTATTTAATTAGTCATAAATGATGATTGAGGATGAAATAATTAAATAATATTAAATTACTTAATTAATAGATGAATATAAAATTTGATAATAATTAAATAATAATGTATTATTTAATCATTTAGGGAAGAAGGGTGAAAGTCAAATAGTGTTGTTCGCAGGTCAGGACGATTTTAGGTGTCTACATTTTGCCCCTCTTTGATATAGTATGTGTTTATAGCATTATGTCAAAGAAATTAAAAAAAAATAGTTCAGGAGATGCCTTGGTATGCCCCAACGACGACGAGATAACATGGTGCTCCCTTGAGAAATTTGGTGAAACTTCTAGATAATGAGCCAAATTTTCTGACAAGATGATGTGATGCGTTTAAGTGCAAGGATCGACAAAAGAAATGTTGACTAGAAGAAAATGTTAGTAAGGAGTGAAGAACTGTTAAATGGATCATTCATTTGAACCAATATTGATGATTGATAGTATTTGAGCTTTTAGTAGTGCATGTTTTATCATCATAGAACATTTTATTATGGGACATGGAACAAGTAGATGTATGCATACCTAAGCATGAATTGCGAAGGTAGGTTTTGTTTTTGTTTGTTGAAGATATGATATATGGAAAAGTGGAAAATGTACACCAAGTTGAGACAAAACTTGGTAACAAAAGCATCCATTTGTCAAAGATTTAGACATATCAGACAAGGAGTGTCTTGATTCCAATTAGTGACAATAGAACCTTGTAGGAACATGTGAGGAAATGGCTATAGAGCATGTTTATGTAGATGCAAGAAATAATTATATTGGACGTTAACTTGTATAGGATGTTTAGATTATGCTAAATAGAATCCAATCACACACAAGGACCTTAGTTTCCCCAATTGTGTTACCTAGACAAATCCCAGACAAAAATCAATAGAAAGAAACTCCATAATCCATCACTGTCGCTCTAATCACTTGTGGATATCATTGAGAATCTTAGGATTATGACATAAGATAAATCAGATAAAAGATATATTAACTTAAACAAATAAGTCAACAAGCTTTTAGATCTTCTTGTCTACCAATAAGTACATGATAAAAAAGATTATGCCTGATTTAAGGAATAAAACATTTCGTATAAGATGTCTGGCCTGGTTTCAATAATGCCACATCCTGTATAAGAAAAAAATATTTTTATTTGATAGGAAACTTTGATCAACTAGTTTGAAGGCTTATTTGGGTAGTGCCTGAAGTACCCTAAATCTGCATGTAAGACCAACTTCAAATACTTATTAGAGAGGTTAGTATAAACACACAAATCTGCAAATACGTCCATGAAATAAAATACCTATGCTAAAGCAATGCCACAAGTAACAAAAACAACATCAAGAAGACATTTCAAAAGCATGATAATCACCTATTCCATGTTTGATCTGTATAGGATCTAGACTAGATTGCAGTATTTAAATGCTTAACTTTTACAATGTTTATTCCAAGTTAATTAAATCAAAATTAACTTAAGGAAATAACAAAATGAAGGAATTACAAGGTGATTATAACAAAAAGGAAGGAAATGAGAGAAAGAAAGAGAGAGAAGAAGAGAAGTGCAAACAGTTGATAACGGAGTTCGTCACGAAAGTGACTACGTCTCCGGGTCCACTCCAATAGAGAGACCGATCCGATTAACTCCAAAAATCAATTACAAAGCACCACAATCATTCCCCAAGCACTTCGGCAACATAACAGAACTCTGACGTGCAAGAATGACTCAAAGAATCTCCACAAGACCTCTCTTTCGTGTCACCTCAGCTTCAAGACTTCATCACCTGAAAAAAAAACTTAACTTCATTCTCACCTCACACCCCTTTAAATACATAAAATTTTCTCAAATTGGTTACTAACCAATTGATTTTACAATATTTTCCAAATCCCCCTAAAGACAACTAAATCTCCCAATTTAACATTTAGATTTTAATAATCTCCCTTATACATATAAAAAAAATCTTCAAAATATCCCTTTTAATTATTCCAAGCCCTTCTTATTATTCTTTTTGGGCTTATTGTTATTTGGGAAGTTTTGATTAATCCTTAAAAAGGATTATTGTTAAACAATTTTGGAGGGATTATTTAAATTAAGGAGATTCAGTTTCACTAACTTAAAAAAACCATCCGCTACTAAATAAAGATTAAAGCCATTCGATGGCTCAGTGGTGAGTAAGTATTTTTGGAACCCGGCGGTTCCGGGTTCAAGCCCGGCCGTCGGCATTTTTAAAACCAACTCCTGAAATATTAAACAACAAAAACAAATGCAGTCCATACTTAGTGAAGCCGGCGGATGTGGTGCAACAGCTACGCGGGTTATTCAGAGGCGAGTGGTCTGAGGTTCAAATCCTCAACCGAACCTTTTTAACAATCAAAACAATAGCCAAACTGCCGGACGAAGATATTGGCCACGTGGCATGCCGAGGAGGTGCCACGTGGAAAAATCTGATTCGATGAAGGTGCTGACTACGAGCTCACGTGTCTGCCAATTGGATGCTGATGTGGATGCCGACGTGTCATGCTGACGTGGCCTGCTGACTAGACGATGACGTGGCTTGCTGACTGGACGATGACGTGGCCTACTGACTGGGCATACAAACTGCCACGTGTCACTCTGTGATTGGTCCGTATAAATGCCACATGTCACACTCTAGTTTGTCCACATCAGATTCCGTACCACGTGCTGACGTCATCAGTACGGATGATGACGTCATCATTATGCCTACTAGTCACCAAGTGAACCGAGAGCTTTGACCGCTGATAACTCTCGCATACGATGTCGGATTTTGACGAAACAAACGTTGCCAGAATCGTCTCAACGAGCTCTTCACGATGATGCCGACTTCAAAGATTTTTGACGATGCCATTTTTTTGCCTTCTAGACACCCCTGATTCCAGTTTGACCGAAGGTTTGACTGGCTATAACTCATGCAAACGGACTCCTTTTCGCTCTGTTTGAGTTGCGTTGGAATCAGAACACTGAGCTCTTTCTGATGGTGTAGATTCTGGAGAAAAATGAGACACTTCAATTTCCATTGAAAAATGTCCACCGGATCAGGCCTCCCCACTGAAGACCTTTTGGACCTCCAAAAGTGGCATTTAATATGACATTAAGTGAGGACTTGGCCTCCCCAATTGTCCTGTATCCCCTATACATCTGAATACCTAGCTCATAAGCACAATAAAGACTGCAACAACATTGTTGAACACAAACATTATTCTATCACTTCCATAAGCATCTACATCAATTGCCGTAGCCACTAACCAACAAAAATTGACTAGCATCAAGCTGAACATCAATGCAGAAATGAAAGAGAATAAGTTAACAACAATTCGATCCTTCACAACAGGAATATTATTACCCAAGGATCCATCAATGCTTTCAATAATCATTTCCTCATGCTGTACTGCAAGTGCATCCTGCAACATCTGACCCTGGTTAGCTACTCCAAGTTCAAGTGTAGAACCACCTGTACTGACAGACATAAGAGTTAACTCTTTACTTGCATTAATTACTCTCTTTAACTGTCCTGTGTTTGCAAAAGAACGATCAGTCTTAATCCTGTGAGAATGTACAATATACTGAATGCCATCTTTAAACAAGTGATAATGATTCTTTTCCCTGTAGAAAATTGCTTTTCTGTCATAAAGATAAGGGCTACGAAGCACTATTCCACAGATATCCAATGGAACTACATCAAACTGTACTTCATCCACAAATTTACTAGTGATTGTGAATCTTAAGATGCATTGTTTTGTTACTTGCAGCTTATCATTTTCACAAATCCAGCTTAGTGGATAAGGTTTCTTATGTTGTGTAGTTTTTAATCCCAAGTTCTTTACAACACTTTCTGAAATTAAATTCACCTGAGATCCACTATCTATGAGTGCATCAATTTTACTATTTTTAGCAACAACCCTTAAATGAAACAGCTCATTCCTTTTCACATCTTCAGAGAAATCATTAACTGTAGATGAAGAAGCACAACTAGCAACATAAACACCAGAAATAGGAGCTTTACCTTTTAGACCCATCGCTGTTATCTTAGTCTCATCATCTGAATCTGAACCAAGATCCATAACAACATTCATGGCTTTCTCCTTACCTTTCTATTTTTGATTATGTCTCTGAGCCCACTTAGGCCTTAGTTCGGGATGTAACTTCCAACAGTGATCTTCATCATGACCTTCCTTGTCACAATGAGTGCAAGAAAGTTTCTCATCCTTCTTAACTGTAGCTTCCTTCTTTCCTTTCCCTGTCTCTGCATTCTTAGAAGACTTCTTTACATCATTATCAAACTTATCAATAAAAGATCCTTTACCCCTTGACTCTAAATGTGTAGCTTGAACAGACACTTCATCCAAATTACAAGGGTTCAAAACCAAAATGGAATGCCTAAGATAGGAATGCAGACCTCCTATGTACTTCAACAAAGTGTCCTAGGTATACAACGGAACATTCAAAGCAATAGCCCTTTTCCTGAATTCATGGGTGTACTCTTGGACAGTTTGACCTTTCCCTTGCCTAAACATTTGCCAGTCCATCATTAATTGCTGCATATGTCCTAAGGGATAAAACTGCTTCTTAAGAGCATTAACAAACTCTACCCAAGTTAAACTGACTCTACCATGTTGTGAAACTTCTGCCTTAGTCTTACTCTCCCACCAAGTTAAGGTTGTACCTCCTAAACGAAGAGTAGCTAATTGGATCCTATCAACATCATCTAATAGGTTCTGGACTCTACAATAAACCTCAATTTGTTGAATCCAATCATCCAATTTTTTAGCATTAAGTTCACCACAATACTTTGGTAAATCAAATTTTACATCCAATTTAATTTTAGGCTTATACCCACTCTTGAAAGGATTAGAAGAAATATAATGAGGAGAAGATGGAGAAGAAGGAGAAGAGGGAGGAGAAGAAGAAGAGGGAGGATCTAGTTGCTTGTCACCATCTCCATGTTGTTTCCCTTTCTTGTCTTCGCGATCTTCTTGCTTTGACGAACCTTCTTCACGTTCCTTCCATTCTTGTCTCTCCTGAAAAAGAATATCCACCTTAGCCTTCATCTCAAGGAATGCTCTTCGAAATTCCTGCTCACTGATTTCTTCAGGAACCTCCATTCCAGAAACATACATCTTCAGAAATATTCTACGCTTCCCGATCTCAGGATTAAAGTCTTCAAGCTTGCCTTCACCCTTCTGAATCCTGGATCTCATTAGCATTCAAAAACAAATAACTGCAATAATAGTCAACTGAGCTCTGATACCAACTTGATTTGTATAGGATCTAGACTAGATTGCAATATTTAAATGCTTAACTTTTACAATGTTTATTCCAAGTTAATTAAATCAAAATTAACTTAAGGAAATAACAAAATGAAGGAATTACAAGGTGATTATAACAGAAAGGAAGGAAATGAGAGAAAGAAAGAGAGAGAAGAAGAGAAGTGCAAACAGTTGATAACGGAGTTCGTCACGAAAGTGACTACGTCTCCGGGTCCACTCCAATAGAGAGATCGATCCGATTAACTCCAAAAATCAATTACAAAGCACCACAATCATTCCCCAAGCACTTCGGCAGCATAACAGCGCTCTGACGTGCAAGAATGACTCAAAGAATTTCCACAAGACCTCTCTTTTGTGTCACCTTAGCTTCAAGACTTCATCACCTGAAAAAAAACTTAACTTCATTCTCACCTCACACCCCTTTAAATACATAAAATTTTCTCAAATTGGTTACTAACCAATTGATTTTACAATATTTTCCAAATCCCCCTAAAGACAACTAAATCTCCCAATTTAACATTTAGATTTTAATAATCTCCCTTAGACATATAAAAAAAATCTTCAAAATATCCCTTTTAATTATTCCAAGCCCTTCTTATTATTCTTTTCGGGCTTATTGTTATTTGGGAAGTTTTGATTAATCCTTAAAAAGGATTATTGTTAAACAATTTTGGAGGGATTATTTAAATTAAGGAGATTCGGTTTCACTAACTTAACAAAACCATCCGCTGCTAAATAAAGATTAAAGCCATTCGATGGCTCAGCGGTGAGTAAGTATTTTTGGAACCCGGCAGTTCCGGGTTCAAGCCCGGCCGTCGGCATTTTTAAAACCAACTCCTGAAATATTAAACAACAAAAACAAATGCAGTCCATACTTAGTGAAGCCGGCGGATGTGGTGCAACGGCTACGCGGGTTATTCGGAGGCGAGTGGTCTAAGGTTCAAATCCTCAACCGAACCTTTTTAACAATCAAAACAATAGCCAAACTGCCGGACGAAGATATTGGCCACGTGGCATGCCGAGGAGGTGCCATGTGGCAAAATCTGATTTGATGAAGGTGCTGACTAGGAGCTCACGTGTCTGCCAACTGGATGCTGATGTGGATGCCGACGTGTCATACTGACGTGGCCTGCTGACTAGATGATGACGTGGCCTGCTGACTGGATGATGACGTGGCCTACTGACTGGGCATATAGACTGCCACGTGTCACTCTGCGATTGGTCCGTACAAATGCCACATGTCACACTCTGGTTTGTCCACATCAGATTCCGTACCACGTGCTGACGTCATCAGTACGGATGATGACGTCATCATTATGCCTACTAGTCACCAAGTCAACCGAGAGCTTTGACCGCTGATAACTCTCGCATACGATGTCAGATTTTGACGAAACGAACGTTGCCGGAATCGTCTCGACGAGCTCTTCGCGATGACGCCGACTTCAAAGATTTTTGATGATGCCATTTTTTTGCCTTCTGGACACCCCTGATTCCAGTTTGACCGAAGGTTTGACTGGCTATAACTTGTGCAAACAGACTCCTTTTCGCTCCGTTCGAGTTGCGTTGGAATCAGGACGCTGAGCTCTTTCTAATGGTGCAGATTCTGGAGAAAAATGAGACTTTAATTTCCATTGAAAAATGTCCACCGGATCAATGTTGGATTGGTGTCACATGTGCTAGTGACCCTTTTCCAACCCTTGATCAATAGCTAAATAATGATGTATTGCAATGGAGATGAAAACAAGATTATTTCTCAATCCAAGAGAGTAACCTTGCATAAAATTGTGGATCTATGAATGAGAATGAAGGCCTTATTTTATAGATTTTTTTGATGAGAGATTGGCCAAGATGGTGAATGTGGGACTAAAGATCCTCCAATGAGAAGATGACACTTGTCAAATGATGAGTGGTCAATGGTTGTGCAAGATTTGGGAATAGTGCCCATGAGAGGGAGAATTTGAATTCAAATTTGAGAGTAAATGCTAAGTGGGGGACAAGAAAATGAGCAATAAATGCACTGTTGGAGGGACAAATCAACTTGCCTTTGAATTCAAAATTGAGGGAATATTCCCATAAATGCCATGTTGATGGAAAATCTTGGATTTAATAAATCAATAAATTGATTTATATGTGCAAGTGGCTAGATCTAGATAATGCAAGTGGGATGGGATTAACATTTAATTAGGGTTAGATTAAATAGATGATGATTATGTTGATTTAATGCTGATTAGATGATTTTGACTTTTAAGATTTAAATATTTGTTTTATTTAAATCAGAAAAGGATGGAAGATGCAAGTTTGAGATTTTAATTAAATAAAGCTTGATTTATTTAATTAAACTATGATTGAGCTTTTGATGATAAGAACCTGGTTTACTAGGTGAATGGATGTGATGCATTTGATTTATTTATTGAGTGGATGAATATGCATAATGCAAATTTGACGTGTCTACATTTTGCCCCTCTTTGAAGCAATGTACTTGTTGTGTTGGTTTAAAGAATAAACTTGTCGCGATCAAAATAAAAAAAAATCTAATTTTTCGGATGCCCCAGCAGAAAGAAGTATACTGGTACATTGCCCCCTCGAGAGATCAAGCGAAAAGATTCGATTTGAGGGTCGATCTCGCGATAAAGAGGTTCAAAATGGGTGGTTATGGGTGACGATGCAAAGATGATTTCAAGATGCTTAGAATAACAAATCTATATTATTCTAAACAACTTAAATGATGATATGATATGAGATGGATGATATGCGATGGATGTTTTATGCAGATGCTTAGACTAACAGATCTATATTATGATGATGATGCAAATGCAATGCCTGTGAAATGATTGATGCTTCCTATTATGTATGATATGGATGATATGTGGTATGTTGAGACTAACAGATCTATATTATGATGATGAAGCATGTGAGATGATATGCAAAATTCTGATGATTTATGGATGCAAGATGAATGCATAATGGATGCATGATGAATGTATTGGTGATGATGATTAACTATTCATGATGTGATGTTAGTACAAAAATGAGATGATGACAAGAGGATCAAACAAGCCAACATTATGAGAGAGGAAGATGAGAAATGACGATGAGAAATGAATGATGAGAAATGATGATGATAGATGGATGATTTGCTTATCAAGGATTGGGATTTTCAAGGGGTCACTTACTTTGTTTTTGATAACACGCCTAAGCATGATGCACTTAGTGTGATGGAATTTGACTCGACAAATAGATAGGAGTATTCTTGTTCACACCTGACATACGAAAACCTTGCTAGGATGCACTTTAGAAGTCTCAAACATCTCGGACCAAAACACGGAAAGGTATAACCAATCAATGCAATATTCAACAAGCTATCTAAAACATCCTCCATACATATCTAACAAAGCAAGTATTCACCAAATTATTTTACAAGAACGTCCAACAAACACAACAGACAAAAGATAATGATCGTTGCCCCATTCCTATCTCTCTAAATCCTTTGTTCGGATATCATCGAGAGGTCCTTGGATTGAGTGCAATAAGATAAGTCAAAAGAAAAAGACCAAGTACACAAACAAGTTGATGTTCCTCAATACCGCTAACCAAAAGGGAATGTGTTTTTAAGGATAAGAACCGAAACTTATTGCCAAAAGATAATGCCCATTGTAGGAAGGATACATCCTAGGACATGTTAGTGGATGGCGGCACGTCATTTTGTTTATCCAAAATGTTATTTCTGATAAATAATGCCCCTTGTAGGAAGGATTCATCCTACGACATGATGTTATCAGATGATTGATATGAGACTATTTGGATGATGGACTATCGACACAAAGACTTGACCAACTTGTTTACGTACTGACTAAGACTTGAGACTTGACGCTTTTGAGTTTTACTTTTAACCTGCTAGACTTGTTTCTAACTGTTTCACCAAAGGTTGAGGATGACGATCAGTTTATTATGAATGGTGTTTATTGCGGGTGCAAGCGAGATGAGGTAGATGGATTTTTTCAAATATTTGGATGTTTTTGATGTTTTTGCAATGTTTTGAGGCTGTTTTTGGTATTTTTTCGAGGTTTTACAAATGTTTTGATTTTATGTTTTCCAATGTTTTTGGGATGTTCTAAGATTTTGACCAAGAGACTAACCAAAAGACCTATCCTAGGGGCCTCGGGGGCTGATCGACAAATTAGCCTTGCCTACGTTATACACACAGAGACCACGTAGTTTGACTGACAACTTGACTGATTTACAGATGATGATATACATTACAAAATGTTAGTTTGTTATGACAGACTCCTATAGGACTAACCTAAATGTCTTGGGGGATGATCAAAGATCAACCTTGCCTATGTTCAAGCTCAGAGACAATGTAGTTCGACAAGACGACCTTGTTTTTGGTTTTTTTTTTTTTTTGAATGACTTTTTGACCTGTTTTGGATTTTGATATGTTTTGAATGTTTTTGGATTTTTTGATTTTCTGATGTTTTTGGATTTTTTGATGTTTGAGGACTTTAAGACCATACACGAATCCGATCTGATGGGAACATGCCCCCAGCATGATGCAATAGACTACTCTGATAAAGGCAGGACAAATTGACCTTGAGGATGGGTCGAGTAGTACTAGGAGGGATCATGATACGAACATAGGACCAAGCTATGGTGCAAATGCGAATGGATGAGTAATGAATGGAGATATGGATGAGATGGATGATGGAAGTGAGATGGATGGATGATGATGAACAAGCTGCAAAGGTCTTGGTGGATGGACAATGCTTATTTACGCAAGGCGCCTGTTTGCCAAGTTTTCACCGAGGTACTTGCCCAAAGTGCCACCAAAGTGGTTTTCACTAGAGGACGATTTTTTTTTATCCTTTTTTTGATTTTTCTCATTTTTTGGAACTTAGGGGATTTTGTAATATTTGGCTTCAAGGTTCTTGCAGTATGAAAACGGCTCAGGATCTCCATGGATAGTAACCTCTTGTCCTTTATGTGTAAATTTACACATTGGTGGAAGGTTGATGCTACGACTTTCATTGCATGGATCCATGGGCGTCCCAGGAGAATGTTGTATGGTAAGTCGAGGTCCAGGACCTGACAGGTGGTTTCCATAAGCGTCGGCCCTACTTGGATAGGGAGCTTAATTGTGACCTGTGACACTCTTTCTTGGTCATCATATGCTCTTATTGTGATGCCCTTCCCTTTATCAATGGAATCTTCTAATATCTTTAACTGCTTGATGAGACTAAAAGAATAGATGTTCAAACCTGCACCCCCATCCACTAGGACCCTTTTGACTTTTCTTTTGTTCATAATGACCTCCAAGTGAAGTGCACGATTGTGAGATGGTTGGGCGGGAAAATCTTGGTTAGAAAATGTAAGGAGATTAGGTGTTATGATGTTTCCGACCATAGCTTGGAATTGTTCCGCATCGAGGTCTGCGGGGACGGTAGATGAGGCTAATGCTTCCTCGAGGATCTTTTTATGCGCTGATGAGATTTTTAACAACTCCATGATGGAGATGTGTGATGGCGTTCTTTTGAGTTGGTCTACAACATTGTAGCTATATGGAACAACTCTTGATGTAGGGACTCTATTGGGTTGGGATGATCCTACGATGGTGACTTTTCTGCCTCTTGTGGTGACTCCACAGTCTTCGGCATGGGCGCCTTTGATGGTGATGACCATGTAGTTTTCATTGAGGCTGGCAACAACTATTTCGTATACATGATTTACAATGCCTTTTCCTTTATCCTTGTTATTCCCTTTGTTGCTATGATTTGGCATCAGATTCGTGTAGATTTTAAGGTCTTGATTCCCTGTAGGTGCTTCCACATTTATGATTCTTTTGTTGATGAGATCTTGGATGATGTTCTTGAGTCTCATACAATTGTTTGTGGTGTGGCCTTTGATTTTGTGGAACTCACATAGTTGATTTTCATTGTACCAAGGAGGTTTGACATCAGGTTCTTGATAATTCTCAAATGTAGGAGCTTGAATGAGTTTTTCGTCGATTAGCTTTTTCATGATGTCCTCTAGTGGTTCCCCCAAAGTAGTGTATTTTCATTTGGGGTATGTTTTGCGTTGAGGTGGTCCTCTTTGGTCGTTGATGTTATTGATGGTGGGATTATTATTGGGTTGATATGTTGTGTGATGAGTGTTTTGGTGTTGTGGTTGAATTTGCAGTGCGGGTGTATTTTGGCGTGGACCACTAATGACCACCTTGGCATTGACGACACCATCATTAGTGATGTTCTTGTTTCTCGCCCATGTACAAGGTTTATCATTGTAATTTGATGGTGGGTGATTGTTTTGCTGTTCATGATATGATGTTGATTCGATGGGTTGAGTTACAAGGGCTCTTTCGACGCTAAGCGCCTTGGAGATCAATTGATCGTATGTGGTGATACCCTGAACTTTGAGATGGGATGATAGATGACTTTCAAGATTGGCTATGATTGTGCAGACTTGTTGTTCTTCTGGCATGGTCCATTTGCTCCGATTGGCCTTGGATCGCCATCGTTGAAGGAATGAAGCGAAAGATTCATTCTTCCCTTGTTTTAGAGCGTATAGTTCTTCGAGACTAACATCCATTGCAATGTTACCTGCGTAGTTCTTAATGAATGCACTTGTAATCTCTTGGAATGTTCTAATGGCTGTAGGTAAGCAAGAGAACCATTCTATAGCGGGACCTGCCAAGCTTCTAGGAAATAGCCGCATCAGATACGTATCGTCATATGCGACTTCCATGCAATGAACCTGGAATTCCCTGATGTGATCTTCAGGATTTCCTGTCCCTCGATATTTGTCAAATTTGGGGATTTCAAATCCCTTAGGGAATGGTTTCATTTCTAAGCTCCTACCAAATGGATAGGGAGACAAGTTGCTTTGTGTTTTGGTTGTTCGCCCTGATTGAAGATCGAGTACTTGTTGTGAGAGCAACTTGAGTTGTGTCATCATATCATTCTGAGGAATAGGGGGTGGGATGAATGTGTTTTGGGGTGTTGCAATCATGGTTTGGATGGATGGGTTGGTTGGTGCATTGTTCAATGGTATCGGTATGTTGTGGTGGGCGAAGTAGGCTTCTACTTGCTTTTGGATGAACACTGCTTGTTGTTGCTCTTGTTGTTGTTGCGCTAGGATTTTTGCTTGTTGTTGTACTTGTTGTTGTTCTAACAATGCTTGTTGTTCTGCTTGTTGCTGTGCTTGTTGTTGATCTAACAATGCTTGTTGTTCTGCTTGTTGTTGTTCCCACAACGCTTGTTGTTGGGCTGCCAATTCTGCTGCTTCTTGCTGATCTTGGTATTGCTTTAGTGCTTGTTGATACACTTGCAATTGCGTTGCTTGTGCAAGAAGTTGTTGCTTGTGCTTGTGCTTGTTGTGCTTGCGCTTGAGCTTGTGCGGCTTGTTGCTGCAATAATAGTTGTGCTTGAGCGACCCTTTGTGTTTGTAATGCTTGCGCAGCTTGGGAAGCTTGAGTGGCTTGTTGTTGTTGTTGTTGTAATAATGCTTGAGCTTGTTGTACTTGTTGTGCTTGTAATGTGGCTTATGCAGCTTTGGCGGCTTGCACGGCTTGAGTGGCTTGTTGCACGAATTTTTGTTTCTGCACTTGTTGGTATCCTCTTTGAAAAGCAGCTTGTAATGTTGCGTCGAATTGGTTTGATGTGGTGAATGTTGGTGGTGGTGGAGGTGGTGGTGGATTTGGAATGGTGGTAGATGATGATGTTGTATTGATTATTTGGTTGGTGGATGGTGTTGTTGTGTTGATGTGGTGATTGGTGGATGGTGTTGTTGATGTGGTAAGTGGCATCGTTGATGTGATTGGCCCTTGAGAGACCATTTGCAATGTTTTGGGGGTGTTTGATGATGTTGCCATTGCTTGTGTGTTTGTCGTTTGTTGGTGTGATGTCAACAATAATCTTTGAGCATTTGGAAAAATGTTTTGATTGATGGTTGGGATGTTGTTTTGATTGATACTCGATAGAGGGGGAAGCCCTAAACCAAGGAGTGGTGTAGATGAGAATGGTGATGGTGGGAGAGGTGGAAATGTAAGGGGGGTGAATCCTTGCGAAAGTGTTGTGGTGTTGAAAATGCCCCCTGGTCCGAATATGTCTCCCTCCTCTTGTGAATTTGTGAGAAGAGGTGTTTGTGGTGCTCTGTGAAAAGATGTTGATGATAGGTCATAATGTAAAGTGAGAGGAACATTTTGGTGTAATGGATTATGGAGGATGTTTGTTCCATGGTGTTTGCGAAGTTTTGGTTATTTACAAGGGGATGTGATTGAAGTTCATTGAGGAATGTGTTTCCCTTGTTAACATTGGGTTGAATTGGAGCAAATGATGTGATTTGTGGGATATTTTTCGTGACATTTTGAGATGGGGGTGTAGATGAAATGGGGATGGTGGATAGGTGGTGGAAAAGATGTCTCTACTATAGTGGTCACATCAAAATCGAAGCAACTTGGCCTTGTTTTTCTGTTCAAGCATGTACAAAGGGTTGAGTCTCATCATGATGTTGATGATTCTATGGTTGTCCGGATTTTGGAGCATTTCAGCTATTTCTTCGAGACATTCCAAAGGTGAGGTCCTCCCCTTGATTTTCTTCTTGTGGGTTTTGTGATGATGAGGGGATCAATGGATTGCTTGATTCTGCGAGATTCATTTCTGCATTTGTTTGGCTAAGGTCACTTGAAGCGGGAGTTTCTTTGTGGGATTCCATACTCTTCTTGTATTGAGATCTCGTTTGAACCATAAAACAAGGATCAATCTTCGAGAATATGGGAGATGAATCTCTTGATTCCTTGGATTAATCTCTATTTTATGTCCCAAAGTGAAAGTTTTAGGATGCTTTTAGGATCAAATGTGATGATGATATGATGGTGATGTTTAAAGATGGATGTTATGGATGTTTTTGGCTTTTGGTAGATCTTGAATGAAATACTAGGCTTTGGATTTTTGATTGGTTTGATTTTTTGGATTTTGAGATTTTGTCCTTGATCTTGATTTGGAGTTTGATTTGGATTTTGAACAAAAAGGACCCCTAAGATGTTTGATAATGATCTAAAGGATAGTTGTGTTCAAAGGATGATGATTTGGATATGTGTGAGGAGAAGGATGTATCTACCCACACCCACCCAAACAAGGTGATTGTTTCACTAGGTATATGAGAAGGATTCATCTACTTACACTAAGCTAGACAAGATGATTTGGATGACTTTGACTAAGGATATGCAAAAGGATGCATTTACACATTCCTAGCCAAAGGTGTTTTGATAAATGTTTTCAAGGACTTGGTCTCAATGATTTTGGTGTTTGCTTGATTTTGTCATAAAGCCTAGTAGTTCAAGGATGATTTCAAGGTTTTTCAAAAGATGATTTGTGAGATGATGTTTGATGTTTTGAAAGATGGATGAAAGAGGTTTGATTTTTTTTGATCCCTAGATGAACCTAAAAAGACCACTTTGTTTTTCCTAGACCTAGGTATTGAAGAGCATGCATATGCTTCCTAAAGACCTTTGTAACCAAGAAATGATTTGAACATTTTGGATTTCCAATCAATGATTTGTGCTTTTGGGATTTGGAGTCTTCAACACACATGAAATTTCATTTTTCTTTATCTTTTGTTTAATGGTTTTATTTTACCAAAAACACTCTCTTTGATTAAAGTTTTCAAACTAAGATGTCCAATGTCTTAATTTCTTTAAACCCCACAAGATATTTTATGTGTGGAAATTCAATGAACTTAAGGCAAGGGTTTTCCTATTATGCTTGCTCAAGAAGACAAATTGAGGTATAATCCAATGCTTAGGAACCTCAAGGACGTGAATCCCAAGGAAAGCAATAGCATATGGATTGAGTCAATGATATTTGTCTTCAAGATGGTTTGAAATTTGAGAATCATTTTGAATGTTTGTTTGTGTTCGTTTTTGAATAAGAACAATTTGTTTTCAAATGAAGAACAATTACAAGCCCCATGGATGTGTGTAAGATAATATTTTGTTGATTCCCACTTGACAAGTCCGGGCCCCACGCTTATTCTAGCGGATGGTTAGATGCTTGACCCCACCTGGCTCTCCACGCTCATTATCGCCAATCGGGCAGCCAAGCATCAACACCCATGAACTCCCCATGGTGCTTCCATCTCTACCAGAAGACCATAAGAGTGTGGGGTGGCTTCTGCACGACCATTCTTGCACCAACAAATAGATTAAGGATTTTGGAAAATTCTAGCACATGGGTTCTGGTAAGGACTTTCCATTTTGTAGGAGTTGGACCAACGTGGCAAGAGTCCCCTCGATTCATCTTGTCTTGTCAAACTTGATATTGGCGCTTTCTTCCAATATCCACATTTATATCCCAGCTGGAAATACTCTTGGCTTTAGAGTGTTACCGGTTGAGTCGTTCCCTTGGGTGAGTAATTTGTCCCCAAGGCAGGCCCTCTAAGATAAACAAAAGCAAGCAAAGACACAATCTGTAACTCGATCAATCTTTGATGGCACAAAGAAAGATAATGTATGTGAAAATGCCCCTACTCACACTCGCACAAGATGTTCAATTTTTAAGCCCAAATCGAAGTGTTTCAAAGCAATAAAATGTATTTTGAGTGTTTCTCTTGCACCCTAGATCGCACGAAGCGCAAGGGGAGAGGATACACACTCAAAAGACAAAATCACACAATTCAAGCACTTGTTCATTTTATAGCCTTCAAAGCAATTGTGAATTCGTTTTGAGCACCAAAATGAAGTGTGAGTTTTGATTGTTCAATTCTTAACCTCAAACAAAATCTAGTAAGTTTGTCCTAAAATTCATTTTAAGTCCTTTGCAATGAAAATCAAATTGTTCATTTTAGACCCAAATGAAAATTAGTGTTCTAAAATGAAAAGATAAACAATTTTGTGAAGTAGTGTTGATCAAACACTAAAGCGTTTAAAAACACTTTGAGTTTTCAAATTTTTTTTTCCCCTCCTTTCGTTTTCGTTTGCTAGCCTTCTCCTTCGCTTTGTACCTTTTTGTCTTCACTTTTCCTTGTACCTATTCCATCAAAAGGACAATTATGTGAGGATTAAGTTCATTTTGATTAACTCCAAACATGATACAAATTTGTAAGGAAAAATGATGTCAAATAGAAAAAGGCATTCATAAGTGAATCACACTTTCCTTAGACTTTTAAAAAAATAATGCAAAACTAGAAGGTTCTCTTAAAAAGAGAAAAAAAAAAATCCCTTGTTGATAATTTGATCCCAATAAGCTAAGATTTTGCATAAAAGAAGGTTATTTAAGGATAAAACCCATCAAATTTGTTAGATCCCTTCCTTCACACTTGATATTGACCAAGGTTACTAAGCCCATAAATCAGCCACAAATCTTTTAAATGCACCCTTCTAAACATTGACCTTTCCAAAATAATAATAAAAAAAAAAATGATATAATAAGTTTTTGAAAGCTCATAAACTTTGTCAATTGTAAGGACTACAACTTTCAAAAACTCCCTCCCAATTTCTGTAGGGGCAAAATGTATCCAATCGTTTACTAAAGTCATTTCTTGAAGCCATTCATTAGTAAAAGATCAAATGTAATGATCAACATCAAGTTAATGAGGAGTAAGTACCAAAGTTGGTCACTTAAAAGAGATTTTCTGTCTTAGCTTTCAC
>VDFB02152336.1:64242-100984 GCA_007258455.2 Sequoia sempervirens
CTTGATGAATAGCTCTTAGGGGAAGATTGAATCCTTCATCCTTAGGTGCCTCAGAGAGGTTTTCACCGTTGGATACGTCCTTTATTTTTACTATTTTCTTGTCAGAGAGTGCCACGGTGTGGTTTTCACTCAAGGACTTGGATATGATCCTTAGTTTCTCACTTTTGCGACTAAAGGATTCAATCGTTTCCCCATAATAGGCGTGGGTGTGCAACTCCATTATGAATCCTGCCTTGTGATCTCCATCTGGAATGTTATCCCTCAACCCCATGAATTTTGAGAGTGCTTCATCATTTTTGAATGTATCGAGAACTGGTGGTCCTCGTTGGTCATAGTCGATCAGTTGGGGGTAGACTAAGCGGATCTCATGATTTTGACTATTTGGTTCAAAGGATATGGTACTAATCATACACAAGGTGGTATCTTCGAATAACCTAGGTAAGTTGGATAAGGTATCTTCATCATTGCTACTAATATAGGGCTCAGTGATGAAGTTATGCATGTCTGTCCCTATGGGTATTGAGTGCACTTGTACTAGGACTGGCTGAGGAGAAACATTAGCGGCTCTTACCGGAGGACTTTGGCCATGTATGGTTATTCTCGGAGGGGTACATCCAAGACCAAGATTTGTTATAGGTCATGTCTCAGGCATGATTGGTATTAAGAGCCCATTGTCATTTTGTCCCAGTCTCTGATTTCGGTTATAGCCCATCGCAAGCATCATGTGTAGGCCTCTGCTTCTTTCATCCATTGGTAATTCAGGTGTCAGTCTTTCATCTCGATACAACATGTTTGATGGATCTGTTTCAATTACCTCATGGCCAAGGTCTCCCCACCTTGTGAATTCAGGATAATTTTGAGGATAGGTTTGTGATGTGGGAGCTTGATTTTCTTGTGGGCATCCTCGTGATCTTGGAGATTGAGGTAACTCTCCTATCACAAAAGCATTGTTAGGGAGCCTATAACTTCCACAACCGTCCTCCTGGATGATGAGCTTGATATCAAATATGGTGGGAATGGCGGGTGTCTCTGTCGCAGAAGTGAGAATGGTGAGATCGATGTATGATGTGGATGGCCCCTCATCATTTTTCGGCACTTGGGGGATTTTGTAATATTTGGCTTCAAGGTTCTTACAATATGAAAATGGCTCAAGATCTCCATGGACAGTAACCTCTTGTCCATTATGTGTGAATTTCACACATTGGTGGAAGGTTGATGCTACAACTTTCATTGCATGGATCCATGGGCGTCCCAGGAGAATGTTGTATGGTAAGTCGAGGTCCAGGACCTGACAGGTGGTTTCCATAGGCGTTGGCCCTACTTGGATAGGGAGCTTAATTGTGCCCTGTGACACTCTTTCTTGGTCATCATATGCTCTTATTGTGATGCCTTTACCTTTGTCAATGGTATCCTCTGATATTTTTAACTGCTTGATGAGACTAAAAGAACAAATGTTCAAACCTGCACCTCCATCCACCAAGACCCTTTTGATTTTGCTTTTGTTCACAATAACCTCCAAGTGAAGTGCACAATTATGAGATGGTTGGGCAGGAAAATCTTGGTTAGAAAATGTAAGGAGATTAGGTGTTATGATGTTTCCGACCATAGCTTGGAATTGTTCCGCATCGAGGTCTGCGGGGACGGTAGATGAGGCTAATGCTTCCTCAAGGATCTTTTTATGCACTGATGAGATTTTTAACAACTCCATGATGGAGATGTGTGCTGGTGTTCTTTTGAGCTGGTCTACAACATTGTAGCTATACGGAACGGCTCTTGATGTAGGGACTCTATTGGGTTGGGATGATCCTGCAATGGTGACCTTTCTGCCTCTTGTGGCGACTCCACAGTCTTCGGCATGGGCGCCTTTGATGGTGATGACCATGCAGTTTTCATTGAGGTTGGAAACAACTGTTTCATATACATGATTTACACTGCCTTTTCCTTTATCCTTGTTATTCCCTTCGTTGCCATGATTTGGCATTGGATTCATGTAGATTTTAAGGTCCTGATTCCCAGAAGGTGCTTCCACATTTATGATTCTTTTGTCGATGAGATCTTGAATGATGTTCTTGAGTCTCATACAATTATTTGTGGTGTGGCCTTTGATTTTGTGGAATTCACACAGTTGATTCTCATTGTACCAAGGAGGTTTGACATCGGGTTCTTGATAATTCTCAAATGTAGGAGCTTGAATGAGTTTTTCATCAATTAGCCTTTTCATGATGTCCTCAAGTGGTTCCCCCAAAGTAGTGTATTTTCATTTGGGGTATGTTTTGCGTTGAGGTGGTCCTCTTTGGTCGTTGACGTTATTGATGGTGGGATTATTGTTGGGTTGATATGTTGTGTGATGAGTGTTTTGGCATTGTGGTTGGATTTGCGGTGCAGGTGTATTTTGGCATGGACCACTAATGACCACCTTGGCATCGACGACGCCATCATTAGTGATGTTCTTGTTTCTCACCCATGTTCGAGGTTTATCATTGTAATTTGATGGTGGGCGATTGTTTTGTGATTCGTGATATGATGTTGATTCGATGGGTTGGGTTGCAAGGGCTCTTTCGATGCTAAGCACCTTGGAGATCAATTGATCGTAGGTGGTGATTCCTTGAACCTTGAGGTGAAATGACAAGCAGCTTTCAAGGTTGGTAATGATTGTGCATACTTGTTGCTCTTCTGGCATGATCCATTTGCTCCAATTGGCCTTGGATCGCCATCGTTGAAGAAATGAAGCGAAAGATTCATTCTTTCCTTATTTCAGAGCGTAGAGTTCTTTGAGACTAACATCCATTGTAATGTTACATGCGTAGTTTCTAATGAATGCGTCTCTAATTTCTTTAAATGTCCTAATGCCTGAAGGTAAGCGAGAGAACCATTCTATAGCATCTCCTGCTAAGCTCCTAGGGAATAGCCGCATCAGATAAGTATCGTCATATGCAACCTCCATACAATGAACTTGGAATTCCCTGATGTGATCTTCAGGGTTTCCCGTCCCTCGATATTTGTCAAATTTAGGGATCTCAAATCCCTTAGGGAATGGTTTCATGTCTAGGCTCCTATCAAATGGATAGGGACACAAGTTGCTTTGCGTTTTGGTTGTTCGTTCTGATTGAAGGTTGAGTACTTGTTGCGAGAGCAACTTGAATTGTGTCGTCATATCATTCTGAGGATTAGGGGGTGGGATGAATGTGTTTTAGGGTGTTGCAATTGTGGTTTGGATGGATGGGTTGGTTGGTGCATTGTTCAATGGTATCGGTATGTTGTGGCGGGCGAAGTAGGCTTCTACTTGTTTTTGGATGAACAATGCTTGTTGTTGCTCTTGATGTTGTTGCGCTAGGATTTTTGCTTGTTGTTGCACTTGTTGTTGTTCTAACAATGCTTTTTGTTCTGCTTGTTGTTGCGCTCGTTGCTATTCTAACAACGCTTGTTGTTCTGCTTGTTCTTGTTCCCACAACGCTTGTTGTTGGGCTGCCAATTCTGTTGCTTCTTGTTGTTCTTGATATTGTTTTAATGCTTGTTGGTACACTTGCCATTGCGCTGCTTGTGCAATAAGTTGTGCTTGTGCTTGTGCTTGTTGTGCTTGCGCTTGAGCTTGTGCTTGGGTTTGCACTTGTGTGGCTTGTTGTTGCAATAATAGTTGTGCTTGAGCGACCCTTTGTGCTTGTAATGCTTGTGCGGCTTGGGCAGCTTGAGTGGCTTGTTGTTGTTGTTGTTGTTGTAATAATGCTTGAGCTTGTTGTGCCTGTTGTGCTTGTAATGCGGCTTGTGCAGTTTTGGCAGCTTGAGCAGCTTGTTGCACAGCTTTTTGTTTTTGCACTTGTTGATAGCCTCTTTGGAAAGCAGCTTGCAATGTTGCGTCGAATTGGTTTGATGTGGTGAATGTTGGTGGTGGCGGGGGTGGTGGTGGATTTGGAATGGTGTTTGTGGTGGTGGTGAATGATGATGTTGTGTTGATTATTTGGTTGGTGGATGGTGTTGTTATGTTGATTGCGTGATTGGTGGATGGTGTTGTTGATGTGGTAAGTGGCATCGTTGATGTGATTGGCCCTTGAGAGACCATGTTTTGTAATGTTGTGGGGGTGTTCGATGATGTTGCCATTGCTTGCGTGTTTGTCATTTGTTGTTGTGATGTCAACAATAATCTTTGAGCATTTGGAAAAATGTTTTGATTGATGGTTGGGATAGTGGTTTGATTGATACTTGGTAGGGGAGGCAACCCCAAGCCAAGGAGTGATGTGGAGGATAATGGTAGTGGTGGGATAGGTGGAAATGTGAGGGGGGTGAATCCTTGCGAGAGTGTTGTGGTGTTGAAAATTCCCCCTGGTCCGAATATGTCTCCCTCCTCTTGTGAATTTGTGAGAAGAGGTGTTTGTGGTGCTCCGTGAAAAGATGTTAATGATGGGTCATAATGTAAAGTGAGAGGAACATTTTGGTGTAATGAATTATGGAGGATGTTTTGTTCCACTGTGGTGTTTGCGTCCAATTTTTGGTTATTCACAAGGGGATGTGATTGAAGTTCATTGAGAAATGTGTTTCCCTTGTTGACATTTGGTTGGGTTGGAGCAATCGATGTCGTGATTTTCGGAATGTTTTGTGTGACGTTTTGGGATGGAGGTGTAGATGAAATGGGGATGGTGGATGAGATTGGTGGAAAATATGTCTCTACTATAGTGGTCACATCAAAATCCAAAGGCAACTTGGCCCCTTGTTTTGCTAGTTCAAGCATGTACAACGAAGGGTTGAGTCTCATCATGATGTTGATGATTCTATGGTTGTCTGGATTTTGGAGCATTTCATCTATTTCTTCGCGAGACATTCCAAAGGTGAGGTCCTCCCCTTGATTTTCTTCTTGTGGGTTTTGTGATGATGAGGGGACCAATGGATTGCTTGATTCTACAAGATTCATTTCTGTGTTTGTTTGGCTAAGGTCACTTGAAGCGGGAGTTTCTTTGTGGGCTTCCATACTCTTCTTGTATTGAGATCTTGTTTGAACCATAAAACAAGGATCAATCTTCGAGAATATGGGAGATGAATCTCTTGACTCTTTGGATTAATCTCTATTTTATGTCCCAAAGTGAAAATTTTAGGATTCTTTTAGGATTAAATGTGATGATGATATGATGGTGATGTTTAAATATGGATGTTATGGATGTTTTTGGCTTTTTGATAAATCTTGAATGAATACTAGGCTTTGGATTTTTGATTGGTTTGATTTTTGGATTTTGAGATTTTGTCCTTGATCTTGATTTGGAGTTTGATTTGGATTTTGAACAAAAAGGACCCCTAAGATGTTTGATAATGATCTAAAGGATAGTTGTGTTCAAAGGATGATGATTTGGATATGTGTGAGGAGAAGGATGCATCTACCCACACCTATCCAAACAAAATGATTGCTTCACTAAGTATATGGAGAAGGATTCATCTACATACACTAAGCTAGACAAGATGATTTGGATGACTTTGACTAAGGATATGCAAAAGGATTCATTTACACATTCCTAGCCAAAGGTGTTTTGATAAATGTTTTCAAGGACTTGGTCTCAATGATTTTGGTGTTTGCTTGATTTTGTCATAAAGCCTAGCACATCAAGGATGATTTCAAGGTTTCTTCAAAAGATGATTTGTGAGATGGATTTTGATGTTTTGAAAGATGGATGAAAGAGGTTTGATTTGTTTTGATCCCTAGATGAACCTAAAAATACCACTTTGTATTTTCCAAGACCTAGGTATTGAAGAGCATGCATATGCTTCCTAAAGACCTTTGTAACCAAAGAATGATTTGAACATTTTGGATTTCCAATCAATGATTTGTGCTTTTGGGATTTGGAGTTTTCAACACACATGAAAGTTCATTTTTCTTATCTTTGCTTAATGGCTTTATTTTACCAAAAACACTCTCTTTGATTAAAGTTTCAAACTAAGATGTCCAATGTCTTAATTTCCTTAAACCCCACAAGATATTTTATGTGGAAATTCAATGAACTTAAGGCAAGGGTTTTCCTATTGTTTACTTCAAGAAGATAAATTGAGGTATAATCCAATGCTTAGGAACCTCTAAGGACGTGAATCCCAAGGGAAAGCAATAGCATATGGATTGAGTCAATGATATTTTTCTTCAAGAGGGTTTGAAATTTTGAGAATTATGTTGAATGTTTGTTTGCAAAATGTTTTCGAATACAACACTATGTTTTCAAACAAGAAATGTAACATCCTAGCCTAATGGGTACGTTTTTCTTAGTGGGCTTGCCTCATGCCCTTCAAAGAAGAGATGATTTTACGTGCAACCAAGGAAAAATATAGAGGTATGATGAAATCCTAACCTCTATATTTCAACCAAGATCAGACATGGCAAGTAACTTCTTGGAATCAAAGTTCCAATGCACCACTTTGATAAACTCGCTCAACGGATAAATAGGCCACTACAAAACAAGGGTTCTAGTTCGGACTTTCCATTCGTGGAGATTGACCCATACGGCAAGAGTCCCCTTTTGGATCCATCTTGTCGGAGCCAACCGCGTGATAATGGCGTTTAACCAAAACCAACATTTATATCCCAGCTAGAAATACTCTTGGCTTTAGAGTGTTACCGGTTGAGTCGTCCCTTGGGTGATTACTTTTTCCCCAAGGTAGGCCCTCTAAGATAAACAAAAGAAAGCAAAGACACAATCCGTAACTCGATCGATCTTTGATGGCACAAAGAAAGAGAATGTATACGAAAATGCCCCTACTCACACTCGCACAAGATGTTTAATTTTTAAGCCCAAATCGAAGTGTTTCAAAGCAATAAAATGTATTTTGATTGTTTCTCTTTCACCCTAGATTGCACGAAGTGCAAGGGGAGAGGATACGCACTCAAAAGACAAAATCACACAATTCAAGCACTTGTTCGTTTTATAGCCTTCAAAGCAATTGTGAGTTCGTTTTAAGCACCAAAATGAAATGTTTGAAGTTGTTTTGTTCAATTTGTTAATCCCATACAAAATCCAGTCAATTTGTCTAAGGTTCATTTTAAGCCCTTTGGAATGAAAATCAAATTGTTCGTTTTAGACCCAAATGAAAATTAGTGTTCTAAAACAAAAAGATAAACAACTTCGTGAAGTAGTGTTGATCAAACACTAAAGTGTTTAAAAACACATTGTGTTTTCAAAAAAAATTTCCCTCCTTTCGTTTTCATTTGATAGCCTCCTCCTTCACTTTGTACTTTTTTCACCTTCGCTTTTCCTTTGTACCTTTGTTGTTCGTTTGTACCTATAAAGGAAAAAAAAGATAGATTATGTGAGGATTAAGTTCATTTTGATTAACTCCAAACATGATACAAATTTGTAAGAAAAAATGATGTCAAATAGAAAAAGGCATTCATAAGTGAATCATACTTTCCTTAGACTTTTAACAAATAATGCAAAACTAGAAGGTTCTCTTAAAAAGAGAAAAAAATCCCTTGTTGATAATTTGATCCCAATAAGCTAAGATTTTGCATAAAAGAAGGTTATTTAAGGATAAAACCCATCAAATTTGTTAGATCCCTTCATTCACACTTGATATTGACCAAGGTTATTAAGCCGATAAATCAGCTACAAATCTTTTAAATGCACCCTTCTAAACATTGACCTTTCCAAAATAATAAAAAAAAATGATATAATAAGTTTTTGAAAGCTCATAAAATTTGTCAAAAAACTCCCTCCCAATTTCTGCAGGGGCAAAAATGTATCCAATCGTTTACTAAAGTCATTTCTTGAAGCCATTCATTAGTAAAAGATCAAATGTAATGATCAACAGCAAGTTAATGAGGAGTAAGTACCAAAGTTGGTCACTTAAAAGAGATTTTCTGTCTTAGCTTTCACTAAAAAAAAAAATAGAAAAACCAATAATTCAATGAAAGACTGTGCAAGAGATGGCATAAATGCGGGCAAATAACAATGAAGACAGCATAGATCCCTCTATTAATGAGCAGAATGACAGTCAAAAACAAAACAACTGCCAATACCAACCCCCCCTATTTTAGACATAGTGCAATGATCATCGAAAAATGCTATGACTTTTCCTGATGTAATTTTAGCTACTCTACGAGTGCATAATAAACAGGCAGTTGGAGCAAAAGCCAGTATTGAATGCTATGTCAGGAAAATTAAAATGTGCGCGTCCTAGTGAAAGATCAATCTTATCAGGGACAGCAACATGCGTGGACTTCTAAAAGAGTGTCTTAGAAGAATTACCATGTACAGATGAGACTTTAAATGCATGAGTTGTTTGAGACAGGTTATGGCGAAAAAGAAATTTCAAACTAGTCACGCTTGGCAAGTGTATAATTGAAGCTCCACTGCTTTATACCTGGCGTGGCACAGATGTCCCGCGTTTTTCTATTTCTCTCACGTTTTTTGCAGAAGGCTTTGAAAATAGATCTAGAATGGTGAGCCTACATTCCATTGTACCTAACGTTTATCAAAATACATAGAGAACTCTGTCTCTTCCATGCAACAGCAGCAGCTTATCTTTTGATTAAGACGTATCTCATTTCCCACAAGATGACTGCTAGAGATCTCTTCTTCTTTTCGGCATCCAACCTGTTATTTTAAATACCAATCTACCGTGCAAGATATATGCTTCTGTGCCTACTAACAAAATGACCAAGTACGTTATCATAAATACTTTGCAGTTACCATGCATAAAGTTATCAATTGAATATCAAGCAGTTCTTTTTCAAAATGCAGTGTCACAACAGAGGTGAGGTAGACACACATATAACGACAACATCTAATACAATCTGCATATACCAAAAAGAAAAGGGATATTAATTGAAAACAACAGTTGGAAACTTTTAAAGCAGATGAAAAGATATTTGAACCTCGAGGAGTTTACACCTTCTGCGCTTTTGACTGACCACTATTAATGATGATTTGAGGACTATGTTCTTCCAAAATGAATGTGTATATGTGTTTTAATATCATGCGTTGCTTCCAATAGAGAACAAGTCACATATGGTGAGGTAGTATGGCATACAAACGCATCTAAATAAAAGCAAAAAATAAGACTGGATACATTGGAAAATTAATTGCTCCCAAAATCCATAACAGTGACACTGGTAGAACAATTTCTTCATATACTATGTTTGACTGCACTAGTGTCTCTGTATGGCTACGCCTTCATATGGGTATCCTTCTCGAACTGAGTAATAGCACTCATGACACATATGTGGAAATAGTATCAAAAATCCTCAAGAGGGGATGCAGAACACCGATCTTAATACATCTGGTCTAAGCTAGATCAATAATATGCCTTAATGCATGGTACCATGAATGAGCAAAAGAAAAACTCTGAAATGATGGACATTCCATGCATGAAAAAGAGCAATAAAAAGATCAAGATTCAAATCTAAATAGTCAACAATTTTTTTTATCAGCATTGTCTTAAACATGCAACAAAAGCATATATTTAGTATTCTTCACAAGGGATTTGTCAATAAAAATTCCAATAGACCAAATCTATCTTCTTCTTTTTTTCTCTTTTAACCATCACACATTTCAAAAAGACTTTAAACCAGTTAAAAATAAATAAACCAGTTATAAATCTTCCCTCCTTCTAGCGCCAAATGTAGGCATCCATTAAAATCTGCAAAACTAAACTCATATAGGGGTTAGTATTTCACAAATCTAACAAAATACCTCTATGAAATACCTTGTAAAGTGCTTAAAACATGCAACAAAAAGGATGAAAGAAAGCTACAAGCCTAATGAAAACACTCAACAAGTTACCTATTCCATAGTGGATTGGTGTCACATGTGCTAGTGACCCTTTCCCAATCCTTGATCAAAGCTCAAGATGATGAAATGCAAATGGAGATGATGGAGTGAAATGGACAAGATCAAATCTCAAATGAAGAGAGTAACCTTGCATGAGATTGTGGAGGATTTGCTCAATGTTGAAGCTTCTATTTAAAGATTTTCAAAATACCAAGTGTTGAAGAGAGACCAATGTGGGACAAAGATCAAGCCAATAAGATAAGGCCACTTTTCAAGTGGTGATTGGTTGATGGTTGTGCAAGATTAGGGAAATGTGCCCATGAGAGGGAGAATTTGAATTCAAATTTGAGAGTAAATGCTAAGTGGGGGACAAGAAAATGAGCAATAAATGCACTGTTGAAGGGACAAATCAACTTGCCTTTGAATTCAAAATTGAGGGAATATTCCCCATAAATGCCATGTTGATGGAAAATCTTGGATTTAATAAATCAATAAATTGATTTATATGTGCAAGTGGCTAGATCTAGATAATGCAAGTGGGATGGGATTATCATTTAATCAGGGTTAGATTAAATAGATGATGATTATGTTGATTTAATGCCGATTAGGTGAGTTTGACTTTTAGGACTTTGATATTTGATTTATTTGAATTAGAAAATGATGGAATATGATTTAGGATTTGATTTAAATAAAGTCCTGATTTATTTAATTAAATGGAGATGATGCAAGATGAAGGTTGAAATGAATTATGAGAGATGAAATGATATTATTTGATTAAACCTTTGGATTGACCTGATTTACCTGATGAATGGATTTGTGGCGTTTAATCAATTTACTGAGTGGATGAATATGCATAATGCAAATTTGACGTGTCTACAACCTCCAACCTGCCAGCTCCAATTTAGACCTCTGTGGTATTACAATGTAGGATATTTTTGGCTTCGCTAAGTATTTCTTGGATTCATAGAGCCTTAGCCAATAAGTTTGAGAATCCCTTATTAAAAATAAATAACACATATTTGTTTTTGTTGATGCAAGATTGCTCTTCACCCAGGATGCTCCTGCATCAGACATCCAGGGTAATTTGAAAAGTGACCCTGTCACTTCTTAGGAGCTAGAGGGAAACCAAGATGATTAACCTTTGACTCAGACAACCATGATGAATCTTCAACAATTCATCCTCTCCATTTCACCAAGTACTCCCTATATGGCCTATTTCTTGTGCTTCTGCCTAATCGACTATCCAAAACTTCTTCTATCTCTTCCTTTTCTATAGTAGGTGTTGGAATTGTCCATTGTGCCTCTATCAACTCAGGATCTTTATCTCCTTCATGATATTCTATCAAATCAGAAATGTTAAACACAGATTAAACCTTAATCTCACTTGGCAACTCTACCACATAAGCATTTCCTGAATCATGCTTCGTCAAGATCTTAAATGGTCCAAACTTATTCATCTTTAACTTGTTGTATGTGCCAACTGGAAATATCTCCTTCCAAAAATTAACCATGACTTCATCACCTACCTAGAACTCCTTATACCTTCTTCTATGATCTTCCTTAGCCTTATACTATGAATTCATCTTATGGATATGTTTCTTCACCTCTTCATGCACATTCTTCAGACGCTCAGTAAAATCCTTAGCTTCAGCACTATGCTTTTCTCCCTTATCCATCTTCCTTAATTCAAATACATTTCTAGGACTACTCCCATACACAATCTAGAATGGTGATTTACCAGTGCTCTTGTTGACTGAATTATTGTAAGAAAATTTTGTCTGTGGTAAAATCAAATCACATCCCTTGGCTTTGTCACCTACTAAGCATCTCAACAAGTTACCCAAACTCCTATTCACCACCTTCATTTGTACATCAGTTTGTGGATGATGTGTTGAACTAAACTTCAAATTATTCTTCAACTTCTTTCACAACATCCTCCAGAAATACCCTACAAAATTGGTATCTTGGTCTGAAACTATGCTCTTGGGAAAACCAAGTAATCTTACCACTTCTCTGAAAAAATAATTCTGCAATGTGAACATCACTAGTCTTATGGCATAGAATGAAGTTTTTCATCTTCAAAAATTTATCTACCACCACAAATATGGAGTCATGACCTCGATGTGTCCTCAGCAAACCAAGAACAAAATCCATGTTGATGTCCTCCCATGGCTTCTCTAGTACAGGGAATGGCTGATATAATCTAGTTTTCTGACTAGTTCCTTTCACCATTTGACATGCTCTACAATTCTATATGAACTTCCTCAAGTCCTATTACAACTATGGCCAATAGTAATGCTCAATCACAACAACAATTGTCTTATCCTGAACAAAATGTCCAGCTAATTCACCACTGTGTTTCTCCTTGATCAAGTTCTCCCTCATGGAACTTCTTGGAATGCACAAATGCTTCCTTCGAAACATGTCATCCTGGATTGTAAAATCCAACCATCTCATCCTATCCAAAGTAATAGGATCCATACAAGCTTTCCATGCCTCTGTGAAATTAGGATCATTAGGATACAAAATCTTGAGTTCATTGAACCCAACTACTTCAATCTGCATTTTTGGTAACAAATTTGGCCTCCTGCTCAAGGTGTCTACAACTCTGTTCGATTTTCCACTCCTATGCTTAAAAATAAATGTATAACTTTGCATAAATTCAACCCACTTCAAATTCCTTTGATTCAACTTTCCTTCACTATTTAAATATTGTAAAGCCTGATGATCGGTAAATAGAAAAAATTCCTTTGGCAACAAGTAATGTCTCCATTTCTTCAAAGTCTAAACTATAGCATAGAACTCTTGATCATATTTTTTTTACATCATTCAACTTTTCACTAAAGTAGGCAATAGTTTTACCTTCTTGAATAAAAACAACTCCAATGGTACTACCATTGGCATCACAGTCTACCTGAAATACTTTATTGAAATCTGGAAGTGCCAAAATAGGTTGCTTTGTAACTTTCTTCTTCAGCAAATTGAAACTCTTTGTTGCTCTTGTGAATGTGGATTGAGATTAAAATTCCTCCTAGATGTTCCCAACATGGTAGAGGTAGAGGAAGAGGCGGTGGAGGAAGAGATCCTCCTAGAGATGAAATTAGAGCACTCAAAAGGCAATTAAAAACCTTGTAGGAAGAGGTTCATAGGAGAGATGTGCATCGAGAAGGAGATGACAATGAAGATAAAACTGAAGAGGAAATGGAAGAAGAATAGGATCAAGTGGATCCTAGAGAACTAAGATTGTTGAGAGCAATATCCAAACTTGGAAAGAAACCCAAAATGGAGGTTTCAACTTTCAATGGGAGTCTGAATCCTGAAGAATTGATCAATTGGATCAACGAAATGGAGGAATTTTTCAAGTTCGAGGAGATTGAAGATCCTCGTCAAGTAAGTTTTGTAAATACAAAGCTAAAATGTCATGCCAGTATATGGTGGAAAGAGATCTATCTTGAACGAGGAAGATAAGGAAAGGATAAACTTTCTAGATGGGACAAAATGGTGGTGAAATTGAAGAAGTAATTTATCCCAATGGATTATGAGTTGGAGCTGCTCAAGAAGATGTAGATTCTATGACATGGAATGAGGATGGTAAAAGAATACATAGAGTAATTTCACAAGGTCCTAATTTGAACAGGATATTCTGAGGAAAATAAAGAGAAATTTGCTCGTTATATTAATGGGATGAAGCCTAGCATACAAGAAGAATTGGCACTGGTAAGAATGACTACCTACATCCCTAGAGTTTGTCACTGCCCCTTTTCCCAAGGTCAACAGTGACTCTTGAGTGTCTTGTCCTCCTCCCGCTTAATTAACACATGGCACTCCTAAAAAGTGCATGTTCAACTCATTAGAGGGCATCCCAACTGTTGTGCCTATAGCACACATGCCCCGTTCAAAATGGGGACCCCCTCTTTTCGCCTTCGTCAGGTCACTTTTTACTTTGCCTCATTTTGTGTGCCCCCTATTTGAGTCCCAATTGGTCAAGTAATCATAGAGCTATCATTTTGAGTTGACCAAATTTCACCTCCCTTGAAATTTTCATGTCTTTGGCCTCCATAGGATTCTTCGGTCAGTTTTCCTCAAGTTTTCCAAACTGTCGTCCTTGGCACTATGCAGGTCGGTCCTTGCAATTTTCCCCCTACGGGATTCCTACATGTCTTCACTGTTTTTGTGGTGTCTGTCCCAAGTTGTCCGACCACATGGTGGGCCCCGCGTTCACCATCGTTGTCACTTTAGTCGACTTGCCAAGCAAAAAATTCTTGACTGTCACCCACCTAGTGGGCTCCACCATTCCTGTTGCCGGCCATTTTGATAACCGCAGTCACCAACCCTGTTGATCATTGTACTAGCATTTAATGTGGGAATTTAATGGCTAAAATCCTATAAATAGTGAAGTTGACATGTCATTTTCACTGACATTCCTTCTGAACTTGTCAAAGCTCTGCCTTCTATTGTCACCTTTATGCCTGTGTGATCCCATTGTCATTCAAACGTCATAGCCTTCAGATTCTTCACACGTTCTTGTAGGATATCTAGGTAGGTTCTCCATTGCCACCCCAATCATGTGTTTTCCATTTAGTTTGGCAAAGTTGTTAAAATCTTGAAAAGGAAAACTTTGAAACTAGCTAGAATACTAAATTCCACACAAAACCCACATTTTGAAATTTGAAAACCCTTTGAAAATTGGTCATTTAGGGCCATGCAGAACCTAGCACCTTGGTTTTCATTCTTGACTAGGGCCTTCATTCCCTTGTGTCCCACAAGTCACTCATTTTCATTGCCTTATCTTTTTGAACAACAAACTTCAAATTGCAGTCATCACATTTGTCAGGCCCGCACATGTAGGTAGATGCCACCTCCTCGCCATCACCATTGAACCAAATGAAGATCCTAAGTTAAGTGGGGATCCTCATGACCCCTACGGGTCCATGAGTATGGGTTTCTACACATAGATGGCCCCCTTCATCTTTCCCTTTCTCAATGGTTGTTTGACCCGACCTTCTTCCTAGTGGGTTCTGCGGGACCCTTGTCCATCACTCCAGTGAATCATTAAACCTTTGACCGCAAGACATTTGATGTAGGTTTTTGTTGTTGCTTCGTTGTTGTTTCTATGACCATCCCAAATAGCGAAACCCTTTCTTCCCTCCACCTTGCAGACCCTACTTCCTCTATCGCCATCCCAATTGTCTAGAATTTCCCTAAGGTTGAACTTCATTACGGATTAAGCATTGCGGGGATTCGTCTAAGAGCTGCCCATTGCTCTTCTCTATTTCTAAATGGATAACTACTATCACCTGTCTACTTTGCGGACTCTGCGTCATCCGTCTTCCTTTGGTTTCCTTCACACAAAAAAATCACTAAGTAAATATTAGGAACGAGCACTCTATTGCAAGCGGTCGTTTGTGGGCCACCGACCTTTGACCTCCATTTCTGAACATTTGAGCCTAATATGCCTCTCGCCTTGCAGGATCTAAACCTTCCATGGCTGTTTGACTCTCCTTGAGTAAATATTACATACCAAAGCTTTGTGCAGGCTTCCGCCTATGAGTCGTCGTCTCATCTCTACCTTTTCCAAATGTCTGTAAGGCCCCTGCCAATTTGCATGGTGTACCCCACACCCTACATCTTCCCTTCAGCCCAAGGAAGCAAAATTGACTAAGTAAAAGAAGATGCAGACTTGGAAATGCGGACCGCCATCCCCAAATGCCGTCACCTAATGGAATCCCAATGATCCTCACCTGCATCCCTCTAAGTGCATTGAACATAGAAGTTAACATTGGGTCATCCCTCCTGCTTGAGGGTCCCACACTACAAGACTCTGTCTATGGGTTTCCACCATTCCAAGGCAATTTTCAAATGGTGGAGCTCCAAATTTCCTTGATGACCTCTGCTCCCACAACCTTTGGACCCGCATGCCAAAGTGACTGAACTAACACCTTGAAACATCATGAATGAAAAACCCACATGTTTAAACACCTTATCACCTTGGTGAGCCCCATTATGGTGCAAAAATATTGATTTCGGTGGCTGCATGCAGGTCATCATGCCCTCTTTGCCATATGCCTGCTACCTTCTCCAAAAGGGTTGCCAACCCAGGGAAACCCGCATCCCTGGGCCCGCATTTCTCAACCTTCACCAAAGAAAAGCCAAACAATGAATTTTAGCAAATGTTATGATCTTTGGAAGATGAACTACTTGATCTAACAATTGTTTTGCAAGATTTCGCTAATGCTCCCCTAATTTTATATATGAATATGCTTAATGCACCTTTGCTTGTAGGATTTATGGAATCAATTGCAGGACCATCAGGGGCATCCACAGAGAAAGGAAAAGGGAAGAAGACTGCCAAGGTCCCAAGAGGGAAGGAGGATAAAGATCAAATGAAGTACCAATTCCATAGGGTGGAAATCACCTCAAAGGTCACATCCATGTGGGACTCAATATCAGACACCAACCTCAGCCATGTTGACATGGAGGAATTCAGACAGAGGGTCACCGCCAACCCCACTACAGATAATGCAAAGAATATCAAAAAGAGTGGTTTGGCTAAGGTAGTTGGTTTCCCACCCGCTCTTGTGGCTCTAGAGCTAGTGATGTCTTACAAAGAAACCTATCAGGAAAAGAACATAAGGGTCATTGATCATGATGGTAAAGTGTTGGCTGACCTTTCTTCCAAGTCCATAAAGCAAATGTTCCACATCCCCACATTTGACCTGATGGAGGAAACAACAAAGGAATATGCAAAAAGTATGTGGAAGGTTGATCCCCTAAAATGCAAAAAGCTAATCAACCAATTTTGGTTAAAAGAGAAGAGGGGGAGTGCTAACAAGGTGCTTGAGGAACTGTTCAGGAGTGATTTCTATGAGGATTACAACTTGGTGACCTTGTTGAGAAGAGACATGGGCATCCCTATTGTAGCCTACTTTCAGGACTGGATATTCTACTTTATAGAAGAGATTATTAGAGGGAAAACCAAGTTCAACTGGTCTAGAATGATCAGTAACTATTTGCATGAGCAGTTTGTGGTGATCAAGAAGACCTTTGAGTTATATATGACCTCTTATTTAATGTATCTATTGGCCAACCCATTTCCATACAGAGGTTTTTTTGTTGTACAAATCCCAATGCAAGGAAGGGAGCTAAAGGTATATGACAGGCATCCACAACTCCAATATCGCAATTTCAAGAAGGACTACTGCAGGGTGAACAATGTCTTTATCAGGCATATTATCAGACTTCTTAGAGGGGACTTCAAGAGAAGAGTTACACAGAATTATCATGCATTTATCTATAGGTTCAAATTCTTGTTTATATAATTCCCCAAGTTCACCTACATCTAGAGAGAAGGCTTCTCTAAGAGGCCATACAAGCTGCCTCGATATCCAAATGACTGGATAATCTTTCTAGAAATCTCAAGGCAGTTGCAACATGCACATACTCTCCTTAGTGGAAAGCATCAAGCAGGGATACCATATCTCCTTGCACTTGGGAAAGGAATGTACACCCTCGCAGCTGCCCAGTGTGTTGAATATTTAGAGGAGATTATTGAATACAATCTAAATCTCCACACTACTCAGTCGAGGATGGCTCCATACTGCAAGTTGAATAAATTCATTAGAAAGGAGTACACCCACATGCATAACATTGAGGACTTCTGGGATAACTAACGGGATGAAAAGGAGGTACGCATGAGGCACTATATGTGTACAACATCCTACTTTACCAAGACAATCAAATTGTTCCTAGTACCAGATTAGATCATAGAAGATGATAACACTGTTATAGATCCAAGGTACGATGTTGCTGACATGTCATTTCCCTTCAGATTGGAAAGAAGAAGAGGTCAATGACCTTGAAATTTTGACAAATCCAATGGAGCATAGAACAAAACAGTGGATTGATGCACAAATTGCTCAGTTGAAGCTCCAAGGAGCTACATTGACATATGGTCAGCTTGAAGATGAGCTCGAGATCAAAATAGACAGTGAGACTGTTGCTTCCCAAACTGAGGAGGCTCCAAAATCTCCTCCCACCACCAAATCAAGGTAGAGAAAAGAGGTGTCAGAGCACCAGCCAAAACATAAAGTATATTCGAGGAAGGCCTCAGAGGAAGAGACCTCAAAGAAGCCCAAGAAGACGGGCGGATTCTTTGAGATGCCAACAATTCAAGAAGACCCACTGCATGAAGGAGAAGAATAAGATGCCAAGAAACCTAAGTCACCACCTGTCACCTCTGCTATTGACACAACCACCACTTTCACTGCTACTACTCCTCCTCTAACATTTCAAGCATTTCTTGCTTCCTCTCCGCTTGCGGTGGACATCTCGGTTCACCTTTCCTCCACCTAACCAATTGTTCCAATTCTGGCACACAAGATTCCTCCTCTGCCACAACCTCGCCACTCTCATCCTCCTCAATGTCTCCATCGACTGTCATCTCTTCAGTAGGCACAGTTATGATGCCTACCCTCACCCTGTCGGGCGCCTTTGCACAACATATGCATAATATACACATGGAACTCTCTGGGGTACTAATGTATCTTGTGGTACAGTCTACTCTAGCTCAAGCCATTGCTATTCTCCCCATCCCTCCTCTGATAGAACCACCAAATATGTAGGAAACCATGCATATTTTAGAAGAACTGGAGAGACAACAAAGGGAGGATGCCAAAGAAGCAGATAGGGTACATGAGGACCCCTTCATGGATGACTACCATAAGCACCCAAAGCATCAGAATGTGGCCATAGATGAAGTGGCATATGAAGAAGAAGGGTCACAATCCTCGAAGGAAGATGTTGAAGATCCCAACACCAAATATGTAGTAGAGTCTTCTAATCATGAACTCGAAGAGGAGTTGTCCAAGCAACTCAAAGACGTCAGAGAGGAATTCAAAATACAATCTTTTAGAGAGAAGGAGGAGAGTTATGATGACATGGAAATATCCACAAAGCTTCCAGTAGGTGGGCAAGACAAAATCCATGAGAAAAAAGAAGTACCTCCCAAGAATGAGGAAGAAAAAAAGAAACTAAAGCTGAGAAAGAAGAAGATAAGCCTAAGGAAGAGGCTAAGATGAAAAAGAGCGCTGAGCCATAACATCATGTTGAGCTTAGGGCAGAAGAAGAAAGGGCATCTTTAGGAGAGGACAACCCCAAAGAAGATGAAGCTACTATTTGGTCGCATGAGGACAAGTCCATATAATCAGAGACTCGGATGAACACAAAGAAGAAGAAAAAATAGAGCAAGAAGCCTCAAACCATGAGGAAAGAGAGATCCAACATGCCCAAAGAGAAAAAGGTGATCATGAATCACCAAATGAGGGGTCTTAGATGCTTGAGTGGTTGGAAAAGAAATTGTAGAACAAGACTCCCGCTCTCATGGATCCCAAGGAAAATTTGGAGGATATCTTCGCATAGGCCCAAATAAGCACAAAGAAGGAAAAGAAGCCTAGGGTCTTATCCAACTTAACAATGGATGCATTGGGATTGAGGATAGTACAAATTGCTACTTCGATAATGGATAAGGGAGAAGGAGTTAGCTATAATATCTCCACTATTGACCTGGGTACAACAACAAGGGAGCAAAAGATCGACCATCTCCAATGATCTGTTGCCACTATCATGCACCAGATGAACAAGGATCAATCCTCCAAGGAGGAGTTTAAGGCACAAGTGGTGGACCTCACTTCCTACATATAGAAGTGGTCTTCTACCAAGGAGTTACCCACAACTTCATCCGCCCCACCCCTGCTACTCTCCAAGGAACATATAAGCAAGCTAGAAAGAAGAAAGAATTGGACAAAAGCCACTGAAGGATGGTTCCAACGGGTTCTCTACAATAGTGATATGGGCATAGGACACATCGTTGGAATGATTAACAAATTCTAGAGCGTGCAATAGTAGCTAGAGGGTATGGAAGAAATATGCCATCACTTCATTGAGCTATACAATACTACCTATCCTAACCTCAAAGCCATCCTTAAGATGCCCAAGTGAACATGGGAAAAGGATTTGATGTAGACTTTCTGGATGAAAAAAATACTACACAATCTAATCCAGAAACTCTACAAGAAATCTTCATGGATTGTGGAAATCTATCATCATTAATGGGAAAAGGAACTATCCATTGTCAAAGATGACCATTGGCTAGTTGAAATGTGGAAAATAGGCTTGGACTATTAGAAGGAAGTATTGGAGAAAGTACTACATGAGGTCAAGCTAGACCTCAAATAGGCCCAGGAACATAGAATAGATGGAAAAGATTATCTCAAGCTAATGACAAATCAAGATGTACCCTTCGAAGAATTGGATGCAGAAAAGATTAGGGCGCATATCCATAAGAAGATGGAAGAAGGTGCAGCAGATGATCTACCAACTAGCTTCATGGATTTCGTTGCAAGGGCCTTCATTTAGTCAGAGCAAGTGGTCCAACACACGCGAAAATGCATAAAGAATTGGGAGCTGATCACCAACCAATCCAAGAAGCTCAACTTTTAGATCCTCCAGTCTGACATTAAAGAATGGGACAAATTCCAAGCATTGATCAACAAATTTATGGAATACACCACTATTCAGAGGAATCCAGGAAATCATGTCATTGATGATGAGTTCCTCACTGTGTAGCTACGGCCAAAAGGAAAAATCACTACAAGAAAAAAGTGCTACAGTGACAGGGCACTAGAAGACAAAATAGGGAAAAGACAAGAATGTATTTTAAATTGTAAAATATTGGGGGTAGGTGAAACCCTAATTTTTAGTGAATCTTGGCTACACAATGAGATTAAATATTGGCCACTCATTTTTCTTTTTGAAAAATATAAATAGGGGGTCTCCTCTCATTTTCAAAGGGAGAGTTGAGTTGTTGTAAAGACATGTTGCTAAAATTCTAATAGAAATCCATTGCTTTCCGTGGATTCTTGATTTTCATTCATGTTTCATGATTCATCTCCTCATAGTTGATAGATTTGAGTAGATTTAGTTTGTTGTTCTATATACTTTGTATGCTTTTAGTAGTTTAGAGAATTTTTTTCATTGGTATTGAAGAATATTGTTGTGTCGATGCCCTTCCTTGTTCATTCTTTTTACTGTTTGTTGATGATAAACAACAGTATAAAGCTAGTCTAAACATAGATGCATTGTTGCATTTAAATTTCATCTTTTATTCATGTTTTATGGTGAATGAACAATTGAAAATTTGCAGTCCTTAGAAGATAGCACTAGTTTCATGATATTGTTAGTTGATTTGCTTAAGTGGAACTTAGTTTCAGGAAGGTTGTCCATTATTGTGTCCTCCATTATCACTGTTCATCATTAGTTACAGGTCTAGGAACTTCTTCCTTTCCCTTCCTTTTTGACTTTTCTTTGAAATAGTAGTTTAGGAAAAGTTCTAGCATCATTGTGAAGCCAAATCTAATGATAAAAGTGGAGTTTTAGACTGCTATCCTGAACTTGCAACAATAGAACATCATTTCAGACAGAGAAAACTTTAAGAAACCCCCCCCCCTCGGTGAAGGTGTAAAATCCTAGCGAATCTTGTATACTTCCCGATAAAAATATTAATTTTAGTGGCAATTTTTTTCATTTTTCGTGACAAAAATAATGTCCATTGGAAAATCTTTTCTAATCGCTAGAAGTTTGTGGAAAATCCTAGCAAAATACATTTTTTTAAAATCACTAAATTTTTTCCATTGGTGATTAAAATATATTTTCAAACCAATAAAATATTTTGATTGGCGAATTAAACCTATTTTCAAACCAGAAAAATAATTTTGTTGGTGATTAAAACTTTTTTTCAAACTAAAAAATAAAATTCATTAGTGAATTAAACCTATTTTCAAATGATTAAGAAAAAAACATTGGTGAATTAAACATAATATCAAACTAATAAAAAAATATTAGCGGTGAAGTGTCAATGAAAATCAATATAACCATGATCGTTCGATGAATTGTCGATGGATGGTTGTAGTTGCATTCTGGAAGTAAATCTCTGAAGCAATAGACTTGCAAATTGAAAACTCTAGAATAACACTAGAACCATTAGATTTTTTTTGGTCAATAATAGGATTTTGTATTGCATGAAAATAAAGATTACATCATTTGCCTCATTTTTTTCATCAACCATCCAAAAATCACCTACAACTATAATATTTTTTTCAAAAAACATCTTAACATGCTTCATAACAGAAAAGGTAACCCTGCCCAACTAAAACCAGTTCCACAGCTAGTTGTGTCTACCTTACATATTTCAACAAGATTTTCAATTTTTATTTTACCCTTCCTAGTACCTATTATTCACACTATACAACCGTAATAGGGTTCAACCCCCAGCAAGCCAAAAATTTAGTACTAGTCTTGCATTAATTTTGCAAAAACCCTACAAAAACTATAAATTCAACTAGTGCTACCCGTTTCATAACCAACTTTCCTTGTTGCTTTTCCTTTCATCTTCCACTTCCTCACATTCTATCCTTTTTCTTTCATATACTTTTCCTCCACTTTCACTTGTGTTTCCATGCGCTCTACCTCTGCTTTCACCTGTGCTATAATTGCTTTCACCTTCATCAGCTCTATAAAGAGATTCAATGCTTGCCAACCTAACCTTGCTTCTTCCCTACATCAATTTTTAATCTCATCCTCCAGCCAACACACCAAAGGGATGCATCCTTCTACCCCTTCCAATTCCACATTTTCAAATCCTTCCCGGATGTCCAAACCTTCACCTAGAACTTCCCATTCAAGTATTCATTCTAATCCTTCCAAGAAATCTCTATACACCATCATCTCCATCACTTCTCTCATTGTGCTTGTTGATTCCCCCAAGTCCAAACCCCATGCTATAATCAAGGAGTATACATCCATGTTAGTCTTGTATCTATGCCTCATATTTCCAAAGGATTTCCCCAAAATCATCCACACACTTTGTACCAACCTCCCATCAATGAATATAAACATCCCCATTGATCTTTGGTCAGAAGCTTCACCATAAATAGGTTTAATTGCCTCCTCAAATGCAGAGTGAAGTTGGCCTCCATTTGAAAACTGTTATAGCTACACTGTCACCACCACCACTCTTTCCAACTTTCTGTGTGCCTTCTCCACGCTAAACTCTATTATTAACTTCACTAATCAAGGGTCGAGAGGTAATAATTTTCCAAACTTCGTACATACCGATATTAATTACCCATCAATCCTCCAATCATGTCCACTTGCTCCAATCTTCCTATGATCTTCACTTCATAAATGCACCATCCTTTCCAACTTTCCTATCTTAATTCACGAAAATTGAGGTTTTGGTGCTTTTCCTAACCTTAGTTGCAAGTCTTTCTTGGTCATCTTTGTAGTCGATGGGTCAGAGGTTTCAAAAACTTCAAAACTTCAGACTTTGGTTCTAAGGTTCCAAGTTTCAGCGACCATGTGACATTATGGACCATGACCGTTCAATGAATTTTTGATGGACAGTTGTAGTTGCATTCCAGAAGTATATCTCTCAAGCACTAGATTTTTGAATTGAAACCTTTGGAATTACACTAGAACTGTTAGATGTAGACACATGGTGAGATCAAGGCTCATCATCGTGGTAATGAACCCAATGGGTTGGATTTTGGCGATGAGCGATAGAACTTAAGTGGCAAAAATATGCGCATGCATAAAGTTGGTTTTAAAAGAGGGACCACCTAGGAAGAATGTAGGACCAAGGCTTAAAAACTTAAGAACGTTTTACATAAAGGATGTAAATGAAAATCAATATAACCATGACCATTCAATGAATTTTCGATGGACGACTGTAGTTGCATTCCGGAAGTAAATCTCTGAAGTAGTAAACTTGCGAATTGAAACCTTCGAAATAACACTAGAACCATTAGATGAGGACAAGTGGCAACATCAAGGCTCATTTCTCTCTTTTCAATTCCTTGACGTATTACATTTCATTTAATTGAAATTCTCAAACTTTTGAACATCCGAAGTGATTGATTGGACATCTCTTAGCTATAATGAAACAAGATTTGTAATGATTTCATATCTTTTGAGTGGCACTGGTGACTAGAGTCTGGCGATTTTGACAACGTATCAGATTGAGGTACAGTTTGCATATAGCTAGACATCAATCAAATTAAACATTTTAATTGTACATGTAAGGCTTAAGATACACGAATCGACTAAGTTGGTTTTTTGGTTTGCGCGAATCAGGCTAGTAGTGGCACTGGTGGCCCATAAATAGGGTTAGTGATAGTAGATAGTATCATAAGGGTTTTCATTTTTTTGGGTTAATAAGGATTCAGGAAGAATATGTTGTGGTCTTATTGGGGATACTCTAAATTCTCCTGCCTCCAGTTATGTAGTTACAGAGTAAACGACCAATTTCCTCCAAGTTCAGAATGGGTGGAATTGGAAAGAAGTTGATTTGGTTCACTTGACTTCTCAAACAAGTTTTGAACCAGGATGAGGAGCTCTAATGGACATAAGTGTTATCCCAATGCATGGAGGCTGCAGGTAGAAAATGGGAGCAATTTTACTACCCCTCATCTTCTGCATGACTCAGGTTCTCAAAGGGGATAAGCACATTTTGTATCTTCACAGCTCCCATTTCCCCAGCATGATTGGCTAGGCGAGTTCCTTGCATTTATTTTTAGTGACACATTTGTATTACGTTCTCACCAGCAGAAGCTTTGGTATCATGCATTTATTTTTAGTGTCACATTTGTATTATGTTGTCACCAGCAGAACCTTGGAAATTGGAATCAATTTGTAATCCATTGTCATGAGCAACAACTTGGAATAAATTGTGTCTATGTAAAGTGACATATGTTATTTATACAAAATAGGAGCTTTCCTGCTCTATAGCTACTCATATTTAAAAATATATGTAATAATGTGACATTGTAATTCAGTTGTAATAAAATAAATGGTTGTGTTGTGTTAATCTTTGTTATAAATTTACAGTAAAGAGTTATTTTTTGAGTTCAGTGGCTATGAATCTATTCTTGAAATCAGTTTTTTTTTCCTTTAAGAAATTCAATATTATCTATTTATGAAATAATTTCATGCAGATTTAAAATTAGAACATAAAGCAATACAAATGAAAAATGAAAGTTGCCATCAAATTGACAAAAAAAATTATAAACACTAAAATTTGTCACTCTTGTTAGGGTTTACTGAAATGTTATTGATTTCTAATTTATCATTGACCTTCTCCCCCAGTTCCCAGTATCATTATTCATTTTATTAAGTCCTTTGCAATGTTAAGTTACCGGCCCCTTGGCCTTGATGTCAATCCTAGCGCATTAAAGTTAAAACAACTTTAAAACACATATTTATTATTTATATCATAAATTACTCAACCATTCGATGAACATTTGATGCATGGTTGTAGTTGCATTCTAAAATGAAATGCATAAAGCACTAGTCTTGCGAACTTAAACCTCTGGAATTACCCTTTAACCGTTAGATTTACAATGATCAACGATTTGGAATTTGCTGCCAATGCAAGACTAAATGGCTAGTGAAACAAGATTTGTAATGATTTCATATCATTTGAGTGGCACTAGCGATTTTGAGAATTGACAACTTGTCAGCTTGAGGTACACTTTGCATGTAGTGACGCTATCAGAGTCTAGATGTCAATAAAATTAAACATTTAAATAAATGTAAGGCTTAAGTTACACAAATTGATTAAGTTGGTTTTTTGGTTTGCGTGAATCACAATTATGAATCATCATTATACCTAATCTCACACGTGACATGTGTGAGGTGTACACAAGGACCAGGCTAGTAGTGGCACTATTGGCGGCACTGTTGGCCCATAAATAAGGATAGTGAGCACAACTAAAATTATTCATTGAAGGCTAAAGGCTTTACTATTGGGTGCAATGTTCGAATTGTCATAAGGGTTTTCATTTTGTAGGGTTAATAAGGATTCAGGAAGAAGATGATGTGGCATTATTGGGGATACTCTAAATTCTTCTACCTACAGTTATGTAGTTATAGAGTAAAAGACTAATTTCCTTCAAGTTCAAAATGGGTGGAATTGGAAAGAAGTTGATTTGGTTCACCTGACTTCTTAGACAGGTTTTGAGCCAGGATGAGGAGATTTGATGGAGATAATTGCTCTCGTAGTGCATGGAAGCTGCAAGTAGAAGATGGGAGTAGTTTTGCAACCCCTCATCTTCTGCATGACTCTTATTTTCAAAGGGGAGAAGTACATTTTGTATCCTCATAGCTCCCATTTCCCCAATTTGATTGGCCCACCTTTCCCCATGCATTTATTTTTAGACACCGTGGTTGATCCCAAAAATCTCATGCATTTATTTTTAGAGTGCATGGTTGACCCAACAAGTCCCATTTATTTTCAGACACAAATGTATTACATTCACGTTTTCACCAACAGTCTAGCAAAAGCTTGGCGCTTGCGCTTACATTTGTATTTGTACTATGTAATAATGTGACATTGTAATTCAGTTGTAATAAAATAAATGGTTGTGCTATTATGTGGCATTGTAATTCCTTTTATTAAGTCCTTTGCAATGTTAAGTGTTACTATGCTATTAATGGTTGTGATATTAATGTGACATTGTAATTCCTTTTATTAAGTCCTTTGCAACGTTAAGTGTTACTATGCTATTAATAGTTGTGCTATTAATGTGACATTGTAATTCATTTTATAAAAGCCTCAAGATGTCAATCTGAGCACATTAATGGTTAAAAAAACTTTAAAACACATATTTATTATTTATATCATAAATTACTCAATCATTCAATGAACATTTGATGTATGGTTGTAGTTGCATTCTAGAATGAAATGCATGAAGTGCTAGGGTTGCGAACTTAAACCTCCAGAATCACCCTATAACCATTAGATTTACAAAGATCAACGGTTTAGAATTTGTTGTCAATACAGGACTAAATTGCTTGTTTTAATTTTAAATGTTGTTAGTGACAACCATGTACTAATTTTGCATTGTGTAGTCCAAAAACAACATGTAGAAATTTTTGTTTCATTCACTTTAATGTTAAAAAAAAAGCACTTTCAGTTTATACTGCTAAGTGATTTTATTTTTAAGTGAGAGGTTCCGCACATGGGGAGATTTCAGTCTTCAGTTTTCTCATTGTAGCACACCACCCTATTCTGGGTTCCACAATTCCACTTCCAACAAAGCCATTCCAGTAACCTAGTTTCCACAACTGTCAAAATTAATCTTTTCAAGAATTAAAATCTGGGTAAGTGAAAGAATTCCTGCAGCTACATTTCATTGTTTGACGTTTCTTAAAATCTTATTTTGTCAAACTTTAAAGTTTGGGTTTAGGGTTAAGAGACATAAGAATTAAGAAAAATTAAGGAGGACTAATAGGGAATTCACAGTTTCACATTGTATAAGCATGTCTATGAGCAGTACCACTAGAGCAATGTCAGATAAAAAAATACATTATGCAAAATTACTTAAAACCCTAGGTTTCACTGTTGAATACCATGACATTTATGATCCTGAAACCTATGGTAGGCATACCTAAGAAATTAGATTTTCATCTCAAAATAAGGCTGGAAAGCAAATGCAAGTTAATAGTACCAATGCATCGTGGGTAACTAGATTAGGGTGCATGATGTTACATGAGGTTTTCCCTTGCCCAAAATTTATCATGGTCTATGCACAAAATTATGATAATAGCAAAAGAGCAATTGTTAATAAAGATAGAAAAGAAGAATTTTTATCCATTAATACAAAATAACTTGGAAAAGTGTTGGGGTTTACAACCGAAGAATTTGGAAATTTCCACATTGACCTAGAAAAGCTTGCTAGTGATTATGAAGTAGTGGATGAAATGGAGAAAAATTCTTTCTTAAATAGAATAGTTCAAGATAGAAAAAAATTGAAAAGTGATCATAAGCCTCCTTATGATTTGGATATTTTTAGACCATGGGTTCAAGATACTATTTCCATGCTAGCATTTTTCCTCGGACTAGATAACAATTTGGAAGTGGGTGCATGCCTCCTTGAAATGGTGTATAATATCCATTATGGTGTTCCACATCTGAAATATAATTTTATTGAGCACATTGTAGAATCCATGGATAAACAATTTTTAATGATTAAAGGAGGTTCCACCGAGACATTTAGGTTCACAACCTACTTGTGCTATCTTTTTCTATTCAAATTCAGAGGAATGTTTCAGACCAACAAGCTTCAAATTCAGACCTATAGTAATCCTGAGCAAAAGAAAATGGCTCCAGTATATGAATGGACCACTATTATAAGGATGCATGATTGTCAAAGGAACTATAGTCATTTTGTAGACTACTTTTTGGCTCCATTCCATCAAGCAATTACAAATACTCCAATGCCTAGATTTCCTATGTCATGTAGAAACTGCATTCAACTAGGAAAAGAAATACAATTGGTTGATTGGTACTTAATGGAAGAATATATTGTGCAAATATTTTATGGATCAGGAGTACAGCCATACAAAATTCCAATACATGTGACAAAAAGGGTTTTTTCTTTGGAATATGTAAGGAATATGGAGAGTACTGATGAACTACACTTTACCAGTCAGGGGAAGAAGACCTTATTTCCTTCTTTACCTTTTTCATGTGGAGGGATCACATTCAAGAGAAAAGAATTTATTGTGGCACATGATCTTTTGATTTTTTTTATTTTGATGCTATTTTTCATTGGCAGTATGATCCATGTGACACCATTAAATCAATGATTGTGCTCAATAAGAATGTTGGAAGTAAAATTCAACATCAAAATAAACCCTTGCTTGAAAACTTGAGAAACAAGGATTCTTGGGATGAGGTCAAAGTAGCAATGGAGAAAAGTGTTGCTAAGAATGGTATTTATTTTGAACAATTGTTAGCAGAAATTATGGCATTGCATCAAAAGACAATTAGGACGTACAACATTTTTTATGAAAAAAGTCAGAAACCATCTAGTAGAATAAAAATGCCAGATTCTCTAGAGAAGGAAGTTATAGAAAAAAAATTGATCACGATAAAAAATTACTACCTTTTGGTCTATGAGGAAGGAGCTAGGTGAACCAAGAGCTCTTGTAGAGAATTTTGATAATGAAGAATATTGTGAGTTTAGAAAATTGTGGAATATAGAGCATCTAGATGAACAAGAAGATAAAGAAAGTGATGATGAATCTAATGATGATAGGAAAGAAGAAAGCCATGTCAATTTTAAACTTGGTTTAAGTGAGGCCACAAAAGAAGCATATACTATAGGAGCAGCCATAGTTGAAAAAATAGGTTATGAAGGTGGTCCTTTGGGACCCCAAAGAATAGACCCTTGGACAGTAACAGATGTAGAGCATAGAAAAATAAATGATAAATCTGGCCTTGGGCTTGGAAGTGAAAAAGTAGACCTAGGGCGGACAAGTAAATTTGTTAGAGTTTCAAATCCTCATCCTCATGGTCAAACACAATCACAACTAGGACATGCCCATGGTGGAGAGCTTAATGCAATTGGAACTGCCTATGGTGGAAATGGTATGGGTAGTAGCACTAGTAGTGGTCAACATGTCCTACAACATCAAATTACACACAAGAGGACAACAATACAAGATACCATAGAAACACCAGGTGATCAAGGCATACAGAAGAGGCAAAGGATTTTGAGAGGTCCAAGTCACACTACTAGTGGATCCACCACAAAGGAGTTATTTCTAGGAGCCCCCCCATTGCCAGTTATTCTATTTGTGACATCATTAGCAACTGCAAGTACTCCTATTCCTTCGCCATTCAAGCATTCCATTGTTCCTGTGTCGCTAGGTTTTGATTACATTGAAGAGTTTAAAAAGAAATCAGACATGAATAAAAAATAAAAGAAGCAACTGATGGAGAGTGCATCTACTGTAACCTCAGATCTTGTAACAACCATGGTATTACCCACATTTGACACAAATAAAGAAATCATGGAGTACACATTTATTGTTCCCACAGTTCAAAACAAACTAGTAAATCAGATGGCTCGATCTGAATTCCTGGTGAACAATATTCAATTGGATTTTTTTGGACTTAGAAATACTGACAAAATTAATGTATCAAAGAAGAACAATGAATTGGTGTACACACCATTGCTAAAGCAAGATAGAGAGAAAAAAAGGTTGCAGACTCAAATTGAAAAGTTACAAGAACACCTAGCAAATGAGAAAGCATAGAGGAAAGTAGCAGATAACAAGAGCAAAGAATTAGAAAAAAGAATTAAAAAAATTTCCTATGCATCAACAAGCAAAGATGATAAGCAAAATGAGATTGCAATGAATGAACTGAAGCAAAGGCTAGATGAGAGAAACAATAAATATGATGAGGAAAAACCCACTTCAGAAAAAATAAGACTAAGCATTGTGAATGGAAATGCACAGTGGGAACAAAAATTGGAGGAGAGAAAAAAAAATGAAAGATTGGAGGAAAAGCTGATGGAAGCAAAAAATGAAATTGAATCTTGTCAAAATAAGTTATCTGCATTTTGTAGATAGACAATGAGCCATATGAAACAAAAGATCTAGGATGAATAATGCAAAGGATTGATCATTTGTGTGACATGTTTCAATTGATTGATGCTATAAGAAAACATCATAAGAAGCTCAAAAAATATTTAGTGGACAACAAAAATGTGTTGGCATTAGAGAAATCTACAAATGAAATTCAACAAATAGTCTACAAAGCTAGTGACAATGTTTTGAAATCAAAAGGGATTACTAATCGTCTTGCTACATCAATGACGTCATCTATCATTGAAAAGTGTTTGAGAATGCATGAAACAAAGGAATATTTGCATTTGGTTGTAGACAAGATGAAGAAGGTGGATGAAAAGGCAAGGAACCTCACAGAGCTTGGTTTTCCAGAGGCTTCTGACACAAATGAGTGATTCATTGGAAATAATTATTTCAAAAAGAAGATGGAGGATGCAATGAAGATTGATTTGGGTCAGTTTCCTCAAAACCTAGATGTGGTGAACTACTTGGATTCCATCAAACCATTGCTAACCTTGAATGAAAAATTGACTAAAGAATCCAAGACATGTTCCAATTTGAATTATGAATTGTTAACAAATCTTCAAGTCAAATAGCATCAGTTAGAACAAATGACAACTCCACCACCTGAGCAGTGGAAGTTGCTAGAAAAGGTGTTGCAGTGATTTGATTTTTCATTTTTGATAATATGAGTTTCCAAGTTCCAACTCAGCTCTGTGCATAGTTGTCTTTGTTCCAACTCAGACTTCAATAATGTGGTGATGTTAAATTATCTGTATTATTTATTTTATCATTTGAAGAAAAAGTCTAGTAGTGGTTTCAACTACTAGATATACTTTAAATGATTACTGATGTTCATTGTTGTATATGCTACTAATGCTATTGTTAATATGTTATTAAGCATTGAGTTGAGTGATGAATTGTTGAGTACATGTTCAAGTTTTACTTTTAACACAATTAAAATATGAACTATAAGGTGATTTTAATTCCAGGCATCTATAATCTTAGTGAAATTGCATTACAATTCACACATCAATACTCAATCTCCATGACTACTTATCAGATCCACTAAACATTTATATGAATTCATGCTTTAATCAAGGTACTTTAACTGGTTCATTAAACTAGAGCCAAAATTAATACATACATCAATACATAATGACAAAAGATTAATGAAAGATCATTGTTCAAATTTCATTAATAATTCATGTAAAATGTTGCAGTTGGTTGTTGGAGAGACGATAGACTCAAAATAAGGGAGAAAAGAAAGCTTAGTCGCTAGTCCTCCAAGTTTTATAACCATGTCATGAAGTTCTAAATTTTCATAACTACTCGATTCCCCGACTTGGTTCACTTTGTTGAGTAACTTAAGTTCATGCATACGTAACCTTTGAGTTATGGTGTGTGGATTTATTCTGCTTTTTCTGAGTAGTTTTCTGGTGGATTATCTATTATTTGAATTGGAATGATAGATTTTTGGTTAGTTTCATTGTTGTAGTTACTATCACTCAAAGTCACAGTTTTGGTGTTTTTCCCAACCTTAGTCACTAGTCCTGAAAGTTTTATAATTTATAACCTTGTCAGTGGCAAGTCATTAGAGTTTTATAATTTATAGCCTTGTCGCAGAGTTTTAAATTTTCATAACTTCTCGTTTCCCCGAGTTGGTTCACTTTGTTGACTTGCAAGTATTTCTTGGTCATTTTTGTAGTCGATGGGTCAGAGGTTTCAAAAACTTTGAAACTTTAGACTTTGGTTCTAAGATTCCAAGTTTCAATGGCCATGCGACATTATGGACTTATCTTTCCTTTCAAAGGCATCATCATCTGACATCTCATTGAATGTTATGTACAAACTAAACTTGAGTTGTCTTTTAAGGCATTTCCAAAAGCATGCAGGTTTAAAGGCTATATTTTTGAGGAATGAAATTGAATGTTTCATTTAAAGCATGTCCTATCAAAACTAACGGCATAAGTGGGTGGCGAAGTTTTACTTAGACATTTAGCCTACATTCTCATTCTTTGCCAAGGCCAGTACTTCTCAAGTGCAAACATTATTTTTACTCGGAAATTTAGCATGCATTCTTGTTCTTTGCCAAGGCTAGTACTTCTCAATTGCAAACATTCTTTATCTACAAATTTGTGCTCATGCAGAGTGAATGTTGGGTCAGCATAAGGGATACGACACTCAAACCTTTTAAGCTAGAAGAATTTTGGGAGCCCCTGGAGGGGGACGAAAATTTTGAGCTAGATATAAAACTCTTAGAAAGTGGGCTAGCTCACCTTGGAGGGTTTCTAGAAGTTGTGTTGAGTGTGCACCTGATAAGTGCATGTGCGAGAAGGTACATTATGCAAACATGGGAAATTAAAGTCACGGACGGGATTGTAATTGCAGAAATTTCTCCTAAAGTTGTTTCCCGCACACTAGGGATTCCAGAAAGGGAACCTGTAGAAGACATGTCTATTGCAGTGGTAGGTGAATTTTTCAAATGGAATAAAGATTTGTGTAAGAACTCCATGGCCAAAACCTAGTTGAAGTCTAAAAAGAAAGGTAAGTCACAACTATCGAGTAAACTCAAAAGAGTGCATTTTAAGGGAGAAATTGTAGATGTTATTGCTTTATTGCACCATGTTGTTGGGAATGCACAAGTTGAGTTATTTGAGGATTGGATGTGTTGATTTATCTTGATAGTCTATGATGAGAACATTTTCATTGACTAGACTAAAGTTATTTTCTTCCATTTGAATGAGCAATTAATTAATTTCCATAAGACTACTACTTTTTGTATGTGTTCTTGCCTAACGTACATTATAGGTAGTCATAGGTCCTTTTGGCCTAGGTTGGAGCTGCAAGGAACCCTAGCTTTTGATATTCCTGTGTATAAATGCTTTCCTCAGTTCACTAAACAATTTGGAATGGGTGATTTTTGTCGTGTTAATGATGCATTTTTATTGGAGGTCGTGAGGAAGCTAGATGGAAATCTAGAAATGTGCCTTTCCCCTGAATCAATTTCTCTTGTATCAAAATTTGGGAGTTTTTATATCCAATTTGATAAGTTTTACTATTCGAGAATAGGGGGTTTTGAGAAAGCCCCATTTAAATTACCTCGGTATCCTAAAGATTTATTGATATATTTAGAAGTTTGTCAACAAATGGCCATGGTTAATATTAAGTATACGAACATGGGGAAACAAGGGTATGTCATCCCATTGGAGACCCCTTCTTTTATTTGCAAAACAAACTAGATGGCCAAGGGAACTGAAGGAATTCTCAAGGAATATAACCTCCAGAATTTGTCTATGAGAGCTAATTTTGACAGTAAGGGTTTTCTGAAGCAGAATCTCTATGGAGGGAGCTTATATCAGAATCACCCATCTATCAAAGATTTCTAGGAAGATTGTGTCGATGAGAACGAAGTTTTGAGAAGAGATTACGCTAGGCTAATGCTAAATAGATACAGGTTTTTGGTTCGCCATTTCAAATTCCTAAAAAAGTAGCTGAGGATTCAACAATCATACATCCTAGATATAAAAAATTGCTTGATAAATCCCACCCAAGGGTTGATTGGAGCCAAAGTGAAATTTTAGATATGAGGGTGCATGTTTCCCCAATGCTTAAAAGAACCCAGAACTGGTTGGATGGGAAATGGCAACAAGTTGTTGATCCTATTCAGGAGCCTAAGTCATCACAGAAGAATGAACAGGGGTCTACACAAGCATCTAATGCAAGTGTATCATCAAGGAAACCCTCTATTAGGTCCTCTAGTGTAAATTCTCAGTCAGGAGGTGATGGTGATAGGCCAGAATAAATAGTCAACTTGAAGATTATTTGTGAACAAGACAGTGTGCTTTCTCCTACCCCTAAGAAGAAGACCAATCAAGAAAAACTTGTGGTTGTAGATTCTGAAGCTATCTTTCAACATATCGTTGAAGATAATATCTTTCCTCCTCTATCTAACTTGCCCTCTTCTCTGACTGATAATCCACCTCACTCCTAGTGCTCCTAAAAAACTATTAGTGGAAATGAATATTTTGGTCTAGTAGTAGCCTCCCCAGGATGGCTGAAAAAAGTAGTGGAGAAGAAGAGAAAGCATATTCCTACATTGACAGTTGGAGTGGATACAGTTGCAAAGTTACTTCAAAGCTCTTCAAAACCTAAGAAATCTAGGAGGATGTTAAGGATGGTGACTAATGCTACTTCTGGAAATCAAATGTTACAAATTGTTGACACTATAAAGGATTTAAATGAAGATGAAATAATGGAGGTGGACTACAAAGTCACACATGTTGATATGGGGCTCCAACACTGTAAGGTGATGTGTACCATGCCAATTATTCAGTCAATACCTTGGTTAAAAGAGTGAAAGAACAAAGGAAATAAAATATAAAACTACAATCTTAAGTCCTCGCATTGAGTAACTTTATTTCTTCCATGGCCACTCCTCCTACATCTGATAAAGCCTCAAGTTCTCAGGTAGAGGGCATCGATGTGCTCACCATAGAGAAAATTAAAAAGAATTTGAGCTATTCTAGAGTTGCTTGTGAGGGGATCGATAAAATATCTTAAGAGGCTATCTTCTTTCTAAATAATTTTTTTCTCTTTTACACTCGAGTTGTTAACAAGAGGAAGGAGTTAGTAATAGAACTTTAGCAGGTCAAAAAAGATCAAACTAGTCTCTATGTGCTCTCTCAGGAAATGAAAGAATTGAACTCTATGGATCCAAAGATATTAATTGGTCAGCAAATTGTGAATAATCCTAAGGAGCAATACCCTTCTTGGTCTAATTCATTTGAATGGAAATTGAATATGTATGATAATCTGGTGAAGGAAATTAATAACACACTTGATCAATATTATGAAATGTTGGTAGAAATTAAAGAAGATTGTAATATTCTGGAAGTGGAAATCACTGATGAGTTTGATGAAAGGATTTTAGATATACGAGAGATATCTTTGAAGTTTAGAGAGATATTCAATAAATAAATAGTTGATCCTGCTACAATGACACAGGAGTCCTTCTCGAAACTTAGTGGAATGTAGATCCACCTGAAGACTTATAAATCTGGAGAAGAGAAAAGATCTCAGATGTTGGCTGAGTTTGAAAATGCTTTGGGCAAATGGAGAACCAAGTTATAGATTATTACAACACCAAGGAGAAAGGACATTATTGCAATTGTCACCAAGTACAAAGAATATAGGCAAAGAGTAAAGGAACAAGAGGCATTACTAAAGGAGAAGGAGGCAAAAATAATTGAAAGCGAAGGAGTCAGTGTTGGGAGTGGGACCGTTGTTTAGTTTTTAGTTTTTATGTTATTTTCTTTAATTTGGCTCTCTTTATACTTCAAAGAATTTTTATTTTAATTTCTAAAATGGTTGTCTTCAAGAAACCATTATCAAGAGAAAAAAAACTCTGCTATTTTTATTGCTTTTATGTTATTTCAATATAGAAAGACAATGGTGAAGTTCATGCATGTGTAATCTTTGAGTTATGGTGTGCATTGTGTGGATTTATTGTGCTTTTGTTGAGTAGTTTTCTAGTGGATTGTCTATCATTGGAATGATAGATTTTTGGTTAGTTTCATTGTTGTGGAATGTTTATCTGTGAATAAATATTTTATGGTGATGGATGCGTAAGGATTTCTCAATATAATTTAGGTGATTTGGTAATTTAAGCTTTTGTTGTTTAAGTTGTGTGGATGCCTTTTTAAGTTATTTATGTTGAACTTGTTGGAATTGTAAAAATTTGATGTTTTCACATGTTGGTTTTACTCATAAACTTCTAGATTTGGTCCTACCGTGTGCATATTTTACCCATATTTTTCCATATTGCCCCATAGAATCCATTGAGTCATGCATTTTTAACATTCTGATTCTTATCGGCGTGAGAATACCATTGTCTCCCCAACCCATTGTGCATTTTCTGCTAACATGAGTCTATGTTGCCTTTCGGCAAGACTCATTTGATGTCACAGTGATCAAAATTTTCTTGCAGGCACCATTCGGCGGGACTTTGTCATTGTCTTGGCAATAGTGGAAAGTCTTATCGGTGAGAATGTTATCTTCGGGCTGAGGTCTCAGCGAATACATCATGTCTTACCAACCTGCGTTTGGAAAAGACATATCAGCGAAGGAAATCATTTTCGAAGGGATGTCATGGCGATCTCCATATGTCTTACTGACTTGTGCACAAATGTTCACTTTGGCATGAGTGTTGTATTCGGTATGTGGTCTCACCAAATATTTTTGTCTCACCGACTGATGCATTGAAGATCTTATCAATATAAGTTGAGGTTATCGATATGAGGTCTCGGTGAATGACCTTCGGTCTCACCGACACTTCGTTTGAGTCTTCGCTTCAGCCAAGCATAAGGGTTTTTGGTGGAGGGTCATAGTGATCTTCCCTTGTCTTGCCGACTGCTGATAACAGATATACCTTTTGGTAAGACTCATATGGTTCGATATAAAGTCTTGGCGAGCCCGTTGGGTCTTGCTGACGAAGTCTAATGAATAGTTTTTAGTGAGAGGTTGGCGTTGTCTTG
>VDFB02152337.1:0-28705 GCA_007258455.2 Sequoia sempervirens
CCACCACCATTACTTACATCATTCCTTGGTTTAGGGCTTCCCCCTTTACCTAGCACCAATCAATCCACCCAATTCAATCCAACTATCATCAATCAAACCATCACGTCAAATCCTTCGAATATACCATCGACATCGCACCAACAGATGGTATCCAATCAAGCAACAATGATGATCCCAACCAATCAAAATACGGTCTCCCAAGGACCTATCACCTCGGTTATTCCAAACACCACTATCACACCCATCACATCTCAACCTCTCACTACCATGATCACTCCGAGCGTATCTCAAACACTTGTCACTACATCCAACATGATTTCGAATCCACCACCACCCCCACCACCACCAATTTCCACCACATCAATCCAATACAATGCGACATTACAAGCTGCTTTTCAAAAGGGATTCCAACAATATCTAGCCATGCAACAAGCAACACAAGCTCAACAAGTTCAACAATCCTGTCAAGTTGCCCAAGCCTCTCAAGCTACCCAGCCAACACGAGCACAAACACAAAAGATGAAAACTATTGAAAACAAGGATCAAGATCAATCTATCACTGAGCACACGTTTACTTCATCCAAGGATCAAATCGACATATGTCAAGAGTCACTTTTGAATCATGATCAAAATCCACCAACAAAATTCGACAATGAGCCAATTCAAGAAATCTCAACATCACTTGATTCTATGGTTGAAGACATTCACAATATTTCCACCGCAATTGTCGAAAACAATGATCAAAACCTCTCCATTGAGGAGCACATTGAGGATGTATCTACACAATCCGATGATAAACTCACCATACATCAAGAGCCACTTTTTAGTGATCTCTTTCAAGGAGTGTTAGGGTTATTTGATCCTATTGACATAATGCATGATCCATCGACCTATGATCATGTTGAAAATGACTCTACATCGCCTTATGAGGTAGAGAACATATCTCAAGAATTTATTCCAAAGCATGATCAAAATCTTTCACCAAAGTCTAGCAATGGTCATTTTCAAAACATGTTGATCCCCTTTGACCTCATGGATACAGATGCTGAAGAAACCTTGAACTTGACCATGCCTAATGTCGACATCCAAAAGTCCTTTGTAAGAAATCCATCCTTTGAAGCTGCCCCATGTCAAGAACTTGATCCAAAGCATGTCGAAAGCAACTCCGAAATTAATCAAGATCAAGAATTTGTATCTTCAAGATACTACAATAATCTAATGAACACTCTCCTATCTATGCAAAATGATCATATCGATGTAGCACATACTCCTCCATCTACCCATGAGATGCTTTCTATGGATGGACACGTAGATGATCTTCATCAAGAACAAGATTGTGTTACACAAAAAGAGCAGATTATTAACTCCTACAGCCAAATGGAGTTGTCAACATTAGGATCAAATATGTCCCAAACTCAGACTGAGGACATCATGAATAAGGATATCCAACATTATCCGCTCAAAGAAACAAGTCAGATAGAACATCCAGAGTTAGCGGAGCAGCAAATTGAAAGAACGTCAACTATGGTGGTCATTTGTCAGAGCATGTTTACTGAACAAGACATCTCAGAACAAGAAGAGTCAAAGAACGAAGGTAATACCACAATACTGGGGGAAACTTTGTCTCAAGCAAATGTCAACATAGGGAGCATGAAGAATCCTTATGATGAAATTAGTGTCAATACTACAACCAGTCACGCCATGAATCTTCATCCACCCATTACCTCATCCACAAATTGGGACCAACATCAAAAGGAAGATTTGAATCAAAGTACGAAGAACGTTATCAAAACAAAAGAAGCTGAGAAACATAAAGGACAAATCAAATACATATGGATACCAAAGCATACAAAGAAAGATCATCCCTATCAAACTCCATCAGTCAAAGAAACTGTGGGGCAAACTAAAAGAGGGAAAGGTATCCATGAAAGAAGTCCACAAAATCAAAAGCAGGCTTTTCAAGTGACGTACAAAGTATATCAAGCAGTTGGTCCTAATTCCACGCACACTTCCGTATCCACCCATCATTGCTCATCTTCCCAAGTTTGGAGAGTCAAAGGTTCCAAACTGTCAACCAATCCATCTCTTATCCCCAAACACACTCCATCCATGCCTCCACGCATAATATCCAATTCTTACATTGACCGTGTATTGGCAACAACCCTTCATCATAAGGATTCTAAAGGCAATCTATTGCGATGTACGCACAAAGACAAAGTCAACTCCGGTATCAACAAAGCAGATCAAGAATCCCAAAAGTTGCATTCAAGTGCACGTATCTTAGCAAAGCAGCTCCTTCAGGCAGGATATCGATGGCACATCATGATAGGGGCATCTACATCAACACCACCAGGTGGTTTAGCATGAATCTTTCAGAAAAATACAAAAAAATCAAAAAATATGAAAATCCAAAAAAATCAGAAAAAGGATTGAAAATAGTAAAGAAAAAAATTGTCCTCTAGTGAAAACTGCATGGGCGGCACTTTGGGCAAGTACCATGATGAAAACCTGGCAAACAGGCGTCATGTGTAGAATCGAACATCTACGTGCGCCAGTTCAGTTGAAAGCATCTCATCCCATCCATAATAAATTGAGCATTCCATCCATCTTATCCATAATAAATCCATCCATCCATAAGCCATTTATCCAATCCATCTTTATCCATCTACATCCACCATCCGAGTTATCTTGATCTTGATGAAAATTTGGGGCACACTATACACTTGCTTATGGTAAACATCTTGACATGGGCCGTTTTCATTAATCCTATCCTATGTAGCATTATATTGAGCCACGAAGCATTATCCAAATGGGTATTCGTTATCCAAACACCTTATCTTATCGCAAGATAATCCATGTCCCTCCATCCATACACTTATCTGAGCATCCACCCATGACATTCCATACATTGCTAGACATTGGGGGCAGATATGTACATCTTGCTTCGAGAATAAATCTTGATCTATATCCTTCACCTCATGTGGTGATCCAAGCATTTAGCAAGCGTGAAATCAAATTGGTCAAAGCATTTGTGAGCAAAAATCCATCACTAGCCATATTTTGTGAAAACATGTTCTTTATCAGAGTCTTCATCTTTCATTGAACATGCGATCCAAACAATCACTATCGATTTGCATCTGGAGTTTGCACTTCAAGCGTCAACATCAAAATCCCGTAAACATCTTTTGTTGAAGCAAGCTTCATCAAACATGATCCAATCCAAATCAATCAAAAATCATCATCTTGGGATATCTTGTGTTTGCCAACACTATCCTTGCATTGTCGTGTATCACCGACAATGTTATCATTATCAATTCTAATCAATCAGTCCTTGCATTGTGTATCCTCAATAATGTTATCATCATCAATCCCATCAAATCCTTGCATTGTTGTGCATCCTCAATAATGTTATCATCATCATCAATCCATTGACTTGACCTATCAACCTTAGCTTGGTTTTTTAGCAAAATCCTCAAACCTTTGCTATCAATATCAAAATCATCAAAATCATGCGAAAAATCCAAAAACATCCAAAACATCAAAATCAAAAACACTCAAAAAGCAAAAAAACATCAAAAACATTGGAATCAGGAACTACGTCTTTGAGCTTAAAAGCGTAGGCAAGGAATTAATATTCGATCATTGAGACATCAAAATCCAAAACATTGAAAAACACAAAAATCAAAAATTGAAAATCAAAAATCAAACATTTGTAAAATCTCGCAAAACCCCAAAACATCGAAAACATCAAAATCAAAACGACCTCAAACATTTCTAAAATGTCAAAAACATCAAATATTTGAGAAAAATCCACCCACATCCGTTCGCTTTCACCATAATAATCAATCATCATAATAGCGATTCGTATCACTTCATCCTTTGGCAATGCAAACAGAAACAATCATAACAATCAGCAAATGCAAGCTTCAATCGTAAAATCAAAAGCAAACAACAAACCTCTAAAACAAAATCAAACTCTTGATCAGTCGCAAACATGTCAGTCGACCTTATATCAACAGCCTATCAATCAACTTATCAAACCATCATCATCCTATACAAAGCATGTCCTAGGATCCGTTCCGACAATGGGCACTTTTATCAAATCAACCACTTTGGGTAAACAAAACGACGTGTCATTAACATGTCCTAGGATCCGTTCCAACAATGGACATTATCTTTTGGCAATAAGTTTTGGCTCCCATCTTTTGAAACACATCCCTCTGGCTGAAGGTAAGAACATTGGCTTGTTTGTGTACTTGATCTTTTCTTTTGATTTATCTTATTGCGCTCATTCCAAGGACCTCTCGATGATATCCGAACAAAGGATTTAGAGATAGGAATGGGGCGATCATTATCACGTATGCTGGCACATTGCTTGTTGGATGTTCTTGTAAAATAACTTGTGAATACTTGCTTTGTTAGGTACGCCCTAGCAAGGTTTCCGTATGTCAAGTGTGAACAAGAATACTCCTATCTATTTGTCGAGTCAAAGTCCATCACACTAAGTACAACGCCATCCTGGTCCGTTATACCTTGATGCATCGTACTTAGGAACGTTATCAAAAATAAAGTAAGTGACCCTTTGAAAATCCCAATCCTTGATAAGCGAATCATCATCATCAGCATTTATCTATCATCATCATCATCTCTAATAAAGTCTTGACCAATCATGGACTTGTGGGATCCTCTTGTCATCATCTCATTTCCGTGCTAACATCATCATCACTAATGCATCCATCATGCATCCATCATGCATCCATCTTGCATCCATAAATCATCGGTATTTTGCATATCATCTCACATGCATATCATCATCATAATATAGATCTGTTAGTCTAAGCATATCATAAATCATCCATTGCATAATCATAGCATATCACATCATTCACATCATCAATCCGATCCATATCACATCATATCATCATTTAAGTTGTTTAGGATAATATAGATTTGTTATTTTAAGCATCTTAAAATCATCTCATTTGCATCGTCATCCATAACCATGCATTTTGAACCTCTTTATCGCGAGATCGACCCTCAAATCGAATCTTTTCGCTCGATCTCTCGAGGGGGCAATGTACCAGTGTACTTCTTTCTGGCAAGGCATCAAAAAAAATCATGAAATTTTTAATTTCGATTGCGGCAAGTTTATTCTTTTGAACCAACGCAAGCAAGTACATTGCTTCAAAGAGGGGCAAAATGTAGACATGCAAAATTAATTATGCATTTGATCGGATTCAATCAAATTAGATGTCACATTAGGACCATTCATCAATTAATCAAGTGCATTTTCATCCATTCATTTATCAATTAAACATTATCATTCAACCTTCATCTTGCATCATCCATTTAATTAAATTAATCAGGACTTCATTTAAATCAAATCTTAAATTATATTTCATCATTTTCTGATTTAAATAAATCAATTATCAAAGTCTTGGAAGTCAAATCATCTAATCAGCATTAAATCAGCATAATCATCATCTAATCCTAATCTAATGCTAATCCCACCCCACTTGCATTATCTAGATCTAGCCACTTGCACAATAAATCAATTTTATTGATTTATTAAAACCTCATTTTCCCTCAACATGACAAGTCAAACAGGGCATTTATTGCTCTTCTTTCTTGTCCCCCTCTCAAAATTTATTGCAAATTTGAATTCAAAATTTCCCCCTCTTGGGCACTCTTCCCAAATCTTGCACAACCATCAACTAATCACATGATGACAAGTGTCCTTCTTTCATTGGCTTAATCTTAGTCCCACATTGGTCCCTCTTCAACACTTGGCATTTTGAAAATCTTTAAATAGGTGCATCATCCTCAAGCAAATCCTCCACAATCTCTTGCAAGGTCACTCTCTTCATTTGAGATTTGATCTTGTCTACTTAGCATCTCCATATCAATAGCAATTTCATCATCTTAAGCTTATCAATCAAGGGTTGGGAAAGGGTCACTAGCACATGTGACACCAATCCAATATGAGATAGTTTGCATCATGTTTTCTTATGCTTTTGCTTTAGATCCTTTGTCATTTGTTTGCATTTTGAACATGATGTGTTATTTCATAAGGATGTTGAATATCTTAATTTGTTGTTGAAATACTAATGATTATGCAAGTTTTATTGTTAGTTTTCTAATCACATTTTGCAGATTTTGACATCCACACCCCGTGCTAGGAGATAGTAACCAGGAATCCAACACAAGACCATCTACCACTAGACACAGGCTAAAGCATAAACTGAACTGAAACAACTACAACCACAATATTACTTAACACAAAGATACAGTGCTTCTAGAGAACAATGATCTTTTACGCAGTACAACAACTGACTTGGTTGACATAGCGAGAGTGTCACATGACAATTTCTATGAGTTATCCTGGCTCAACTGTCTAAGGCAACCAAACCCACATCTTGGGCTATCCAGGCTCAACTCTACCAACCGCCAGACCCTCATACCAACTGCGCTTCTTGTCTCATCTCAAACCTTAAAAGTGAATGAGCTATGAGAGAGGCATTAATTATCTTAATTAGTCTAAGAGATTTTTTCATTAATTCCTTTTAAGTTGTCACTTACTTAAACCCTAAGTGAGTTACCCTAGCGCCCCTCTGTGTGTCAGACCCCACATAGAGCCACTCTCCTATCGACAACACACACGGTACAAAGACCATAACCAATGGGTAACTGGATAAGACGACCTCTCCAAACCAAGGAGGAAACAAATAAAGGAAACTCACTCCAAACACAAGAGGAAACAAAAGTACAAAACCCTCTCCAAACATTGGAGGCTACAAAGGTCAAAACCCTCTCCAACCATTGGAGGAAACACAGGTCAAACCTTCTCCAAGCACTGGAGGAAACGAAGATACAAAATCACTCCTTCCCAAGGAGGCACAACCACATAACCCTCTCCCAAACCCAAGGAGGCACAAATCCCCGTTCGTGGAAATCGGGTACAACATAATACAACTCAACACATTTCCCAAGGCGATTCACAAATTGAACCACTACATGAAACTTCCCAAACTAGAGAACTTCTCTGGAAGACTTACAAGACAATTAACCCCATTCCCAAACATCGAGAAGGAACAAAACCTCGTTTAAAAGGCATTTCTGGCAACTCAATAAACTAATGTTTGGGTTTCCTAAACCCAAGCCAAGCACAAGAGTAGTACATGAAGTCAATACAATTAACTCGCATTGGCAATATTAAAGAATTTAAATTAATCATTTAATTTCATTTATTCAATCATACATAATGATTAAGAGCAATATTATTACACAAAATCCTTTATTATAATGATAATTCCATTTCTACTATAATAACACAATAATCATTTTAAAATTCATATTTAACATATCTATACATCCTTTAAATATGTCTCAAATAAATAAATATATATATATATAATTTTATATTCCAATTGATTAAATTTAATTCTTCATTATATACACATATCATATATATGTTTCATATATATATATAATATATATGTATATACATAAATAAATAAATAAATAAAATATTTATTTGAATTAAAATATATATTATATATAAATTTAATATATACATATTATATACATATAATATATAATATATATATAATACAAATTAATTATAATAAATAAATAAATAAATAAACAAAATTTAAAATTCATTTTAAAAAAGTAAGGGGGTTTACCCCTGTCCCCACGGGCCCCCAATAGGGAGGAAGGACGCAGCCAAGGCTGCGCCCAGCCTCCCTTTGGAGGCCGACACTACCAATGGCAGTGCCCTCCCCAAATACTGTGGGGAGTGCTGCCTATGGTAGCGCCCCTCCATGGGGCGCTGTGGCAGCCCATGGCTGCAGCCTCCCTCACTAACAACCCAATAAAAAAAACAACCCACAAATTTTTTTGTAAATAATTTAATTTGAAAATTAAACCCCCCCTGCAACTTAAAAACAGAGTTTTATTCTATAAAGAATTTCACAAAATTTTTCCCAGAATGAAATTTATTTTGCAACATAACAATATATGTATGTGTATATATATATATATATTTCCATTTTATAATAGATTAGACAAATTTTATCCACATAAACAAAATGCCCAACAACAAATTTGCAAGAATAAATTCTAAGTTTCATAAGCAAAATAGAAAATTTGCTTGTTCATCTCTCAGTTTTCCTATTGTTGAATCTTTTCTGTGGTTCCATTTTCCATTTCTACCAGAGTTTATTTCTTTTATCTTCTAGATTTCAACAAGATTTTTCCAGTTCTCAAACAAGATTTAATATGGGTTTTAATTGAAATTCCAACAACAGATTAAAGATTTTTACACAGCATAACAAAGATTGTTATTCATTTCAAAATAAAACAACACAGGATAAATAAAACAAAGAGGGAACCTAGTTTTTCTCCAAAGCTTGAAGGCTTAACAATGGTGATTCCAAATCTCTTCTTCCAAATCCACGACCCAATTCCAAGAATGCAAAAACCTCCTTATTTTCTTCCCCAAATTTGGTCAATATCCCCAAAATATCCCATCCACCAAAATTTATTGCAACTTTCGGGGTATTTTCCATTTTTAAAATTTAAAACAAATTTCTATTTTCTAATTCCAATCACATGCATTTTCCAAAATTCTTTAAAACAAAAGAATACATTCTTTGCAAATAATTTACTTTACCAACAATATTCAAAAGTGAAATTAAAAATACATTTTTCATTTTATTTATTTATTTTAATTTAAATCTAACTATCCAAACAGGGTTTTTGCCTTTATTTTAAGTAAATCAAAATATACAATATTGTCAAAACAACTACTCATTTAATATATCAACATTAATCTAATTACCCAATAAACTCAATCTAATTTTATTATTTAAATCAAATCAATCAATAAATAAATAATGTTTCAACATTGTAACAAGGTACATTTAATCATAAATTTAACTACACAAGCTATTTAATAACCTTTTAAAAAAATATGAATTTAAATAAATATGCAAGATGAAATGGACCCAATTAAAACAACCAACCTGACAACAACTCAACGACACGCTATGACTAGGGTGACAACCTGGCACGAAAAACCTAGCTACTTTCTCCCAATCGATTTTCGTTGGTCAAAAGACACGCTCGAACCTGTGAACTAGGTGGAGTCGATGTCATGTACCTGTCAACCTGCAACCAAAGAGTACATCGAACATGCATACATATATAATATGATCAAACACACCATGAAGAGGAAATCTCAGAATCGTAGGGCACTCACAAGTGAGTGATATAATCCCGTCCCCTTCACCAATACACAATTACTAACTGATGATTCTAGCATCAATGATATGATCACAAGCATAAAACATCGTTAAATCAAATATCTTCTAAGTTAATCTAAAACATGCCATAAAGATAACATCAGACTAAAATATCATCACATAAAAATATAATGTTTACAACGCTTAACAGGGAACGGTCAAAAGTAACCAAGTTCCAAAGTCATAGCATAAACAGAACAAAGCCTTACAAAGAAAACACTATCGAAAAAGGAGCAAAAATGGAGGGGTGTTACATCCTCCCCCCTAGGGTCAAGCTTACTCCTGGAAGCCTACAAATACCCCTAGTTCAAGCTCATTAAAATACACACATAAACAATGGTTCCAAAACTGAACCACTCCATACCTCAACATAAAATAGTAGCAGCTCGTGCTATAATCAACCCAACCAAGCACACTATCAATCTATACAAATCAACATGGTGAAGCAACCACCAACCAAATCTCCAAAGCACATAATGTGATATTGTTACAATGTTTACTCAAGACAAGGTATGCAACATTATCACTTCAACATTCATTTAACATTTTGCATTTTGAATCTAGGTACAATAATTTAACATCTACATGATTTCTTAAGAATCAACAATAAAGTTGGGGACTATAGGCCTCACCAACAAGATGTACCTATTATGCAATTATCATTATCATGCAATGGTTTCACTAATCCCTTTTCTCTAAACTTTTACTTGCTGCAAAATGATTTTTTTTCTATTCATATTATACATTTCCCATGATTATGAATGCAACTTGGGGACTTAGGTCCTTTACCCAAGGTTTGATCTAATAAAACAAACCTTCATGAATACATAAGCACTTTCTCATAAGATACAACCTACCCTGGGTTTCAATACCCCACACACTTAAGGACAGGCATCTTCGTTAACCCAAAGGGAAGAGAGAGAAGACGAGATATTTACAATTCTAACATAGACACGAATGCAATCATGGTTTCATCGTCACACAATCACTTTCACACAAATGCATCAATCATATGAGAGCATGCACAAATCTCTATGAACTAACAACATGATCATTCATTTTCTATTATCATATTTCATAAATTCAAAACAATATAACATGCCAAGCAACTCCAAAACCACATAGGGTCAATCAGGCAATCACTTGCACAATGAGGTAAAGCACAAGAAGGCATGCAAGGGCGAAAACAACAACAAAACTAGTTATCGTCCACCCCACACAATACACCAAATTCACACACTACAACATTGTCCATAATGCATTCTTCTAGTAGGAAGGATATCGGTGCATTGTACACTACACCGAGGATCCTATCCTTTCCACTAGTTTCCTGCACCTTTGGACCTACACCACCTCACAACAACTTCTGGGTAGACAAGTGAGATCAACCCAAAAGGAAAACATAACTAACGAACAAAGCAACTAGGTCAATGCCATGGCTCATAATGCCCGGAGTGTAACCTACGCAACTGACAGCTTAATGGGTCCCACATTATCCCAGAGCACCCAGTGTTTAAACTTGGGCTCTGATACCATGTGTAACGCCCCACCACGCAACCCTAGGGGAAGTTGCAATTTTACTACACAAATGAACTATTTTTTTTTTTTGAAAGAACAATTAATAAGCAAGTTCACTAACCAATTGCCAACAACCCCTAAGGTTACGAGACTGAGTTACATAAACCCAGACAAGAAACATGAAATAACCACAACACTTGATTTACTTAACAATTAAGTTCACATAAATTCCATATATAATAATTTGCATCAAATAATTAAAGATACCACTTGGTTTCAATAACAATTAAATTTTACAATAAGATTACAACACTCATTCCCTGAATGAGATAAATCCAATAATCACAATTACATATTACAAATTCCACCTCGATCACAATGAGGGGCAAGAAAATACAATAACCAACTGAAAGGATAAAGCATGACATGAAACTGGATCCCATGAGCTCTCCAACTGGAAATCTCGTCCACACGAACAAGAAGAAAACCAATGGATAAAGGTGCACATTCCACCCAACCGTGTGATACCCAAAGGCTCACCCCCCGTGCTAGGAGATAGTAACCAGGAATCCAACACAAGACCATCTACCACTAGACACAGGCTAAAGCATAAACTGAACTGAAACAACTACAACCACAATATTACTTAACACAAAGTTACAGTGCTTCCAAAGAACAATGATCTTTTACGCAGTACAACAACTGACTTGGTTGACATAGCGAGAGTGTCACACTACAATTGCTATGAGTTACCCTGGCTCAATTGTCTAAGGCAACCGAACCCACATCTTGGGCTATCTAGGCTCAACTCTACCACCCGCTGGACCCTCATACCAATTGCGCTTCTCGTCTCATCTCAAACCTTAAAAGCGAATGAGCTATGAGAGAGGCATTAATTATCTTAATTAGTTTGAGAGTTTTTTTCATTAATTCTTTTTAAGTTATCACTTACTTAAACCTTAAGTGAGTTACCCTGGTGCCCCTATGTGTGCCAGACCCCCACATAGAGCCACTCTCCTATCGACAACACACACGGTACAAAGACCATAACCAATGGGTAACTGGATAAGACGACCTCTCCAAACCAAGGAGGCAACAAATAAAGGAAACTCACTCCAAACACAGGAGGAAACAAAAGTACAAAAACCTCTCCAAACACTAGAGGCTACAAAGGTCAAAACCCTCTCCAACCATTGGAGGAAACACAGGTCAAACCCTTTCCAAGCACTAGAGGAAACGAAGATACAAAATCACTCCTTCCCAAGGAGGCACAACCACATAACCCTCTCCCACACCCAAGGAGGCACAAATCCCCATTCGTGGAAACTGGGTACAACATAATACAACTCAACACATTTCCCAAGGTGATTCACAAATTGAACCACTACATGAAACTTCCCAAACTAGAGAACTTCTCTGGAAGACTTACAAGACAATTAACCCCATTCCCAAACATCGAGAAGGAACAAAACCTCGTTTAAAAGGAATTTCCGGCAACTCAATAAACTAATGTTTGGGTTTCCTAAACCCAAGCCAAGCACAAGAGTAGTACATGAAGTCGATACAATTAACTTGCATTGGTAATATTAAAGAATTTAAATTAATCATTTAATTTCATTTATTCAATCATACATAATGATTAAGAGCAATATTATTACACAAAATCCTTTATTATAATGATAATTCCATTTCTACTATAATAACACAATAATCATTTTAAAATTCATATTTAACATATCTATACATCCTTTAAATATGTCTCAAATAAATATATATATAATTTTATATTCCAATTGATTAAATTTAATTCTTCATTATATACATATATTATATATATGTTTCATATATATATAATGTATATGTATATACATAAATAAATAAATAAAATATTTATTTGAATTGAAATATAGATTATATATATATATTTAATATATACATATTATATACATATAATATAATATATATATATTATAATATATAATATACATATATTATAATATATAATATACATATATTATAATATATAATATATATATAATACAAATTAATTATAATAAATAAATAAATAAATAAACAAAATTTAAAATTCATTTTAAAAAAGTAAGGGGGTTTACCCCTGTCCCCACAGGCCCCCAATGGGGAGGAAGGACACAGCCAAGGCTACACCCAGCCTCCCTTTGGAGGCCCGCGCTGCCAGTGGTAGCCCATGGCTGCGGCCTCCCCCACTGACAACCCAATCAAAAAAACAACCCACAAATTTTTTTGTAAATAATTTTTTTGTACAAAGTTTTATTCTATAAAGAATTTCACAAAAAATTTCCCATAATGAAATTTATTTTGCAACAAAACAATATATGTATATATATATATATATATTTCCATTTTATAACAGATTGGACAAATTTTATCCACATAAACAAAATGCGCAACAACAAATTTGCAAGAATAAATTCTAAGTTTCATAAACAAAATAGAAAATTTGCTTGTTCATCTCTCAGTTTTCCTATTGTTGAATCTTTTCTATGGTTCCATTTTCCATTTCTACCAGAGTTTATTTCTTTTATCTTCTAGATTTCAACCAGTTCTCAAACAAGATTTGGTTTTAATTGAAATTCCAACAACATATTAAAGATTTTTACACAGATAACAAAGATTGTTATTCATTTCAAATATAAATAAAACAAAGAGGGAACCATTGAAGGCTTAACAATGGTGATTCCAAATCTCTTCTTCCAAATCCATTTCAAGAATGCAAAAACCTCCTTATTTTCTTCCCCAAATTTGGTCAATATCCCCAAAATATCCCACCCACTAAAATTTATTGCAACTTTGGGGATATTTTCCATTTTTAAAATTTAAAACAAATTTCTATTTTCTAATTCCAACCACATGTATTTTCCAAAATTCTTTAAAAAAAAAGAATACATTCTTTGCAAATAATTTACTTTACCAACAATATTCAAAAGTGAAATTAAAAATACATTTTTCATTTTATTTATTTATTTTAATTTATATCTAACTATCCAAACAGGGGTTTTGCCTTTATTTTAAGTAAATCAAAATAGACAATATTGTCAAAACAACTACTCATTTAATATATCAACATTAATCTAATTACCCAATAAACTCAATCTAATTTTATTATTTAAATCAAATCAATCAATAAATAAATAACGTTTCAACATTGTAACAAGGTACATTTAATCATAAATTTAACTACGCAAGCTATTTAATAACCTTCTAAAAAAATATGAATTTAAATAAATACGCAAGATGAAATGGACCCAATTAAAACAACCAACCCGACAACAACTCGATGACACGCTATGACTAGGGTGATGACTTGGCACGGAAAACCTAGCTACTATCTCCCAATCGATTTCCGTTGGTCAAAAGACACGCTCAAACCTATGAACCAGGTGGAGTTGATGTCATGTACCTGTCAACCTGCAACCAAAGAGTACATCGAACATGCATACATATATAATATGATCAAACACACTATGAAGAGGAAATCTCAGAATCGTAGGGCACTCACAAGTGAGTGATATAATCCCATTCCCTTCACCAATACACAATTACTAACTGATGATTCTACCATCAATGATATGATCACAAGCATAAAACATCGTTAAATCAAATATCTTCTAAGTTAATCCAAAATATGCCATAAAGATAACATCAGAATAAAATATCATCACATAAAAATATAATGTTTACAACGCTTAACAGGTAACGGTCAAAAGTAACCAAGTTCCAAAGTCATAGCATAAACAGAACAAAGCCTTACAAAGAAAACGCTGCCAAAAAAGGAGCGAAAACGGAGGGGTGTTACACATATCAAGACTATTGCGGGGTAGTAGTATCATAGGGTTAGCAACACTACCACCTTGTGCATACCCTTTTGGATTATCATGGAATGATGAGTTAATTCTAGCGATTGAGTGATTGTTCACCACCATACTGCTCTATCATATCACGATCGCTACAGGGTAGCAGTATGGTAGGATTAGCAGTACTACCAACCTCGCGCACACCCCTTTAGACTCTCGTGGGACAACACATTAATTCTAGCAGTTGAGTGATTGTTCACTGCCATACCGTAGTGTCACTATTTACCTCTTGCGAGGCTATGATTTACTTTAGTTGGTAACATGTTCTCACTGCCACCCCGTGCTATTCATATTTGGTTGCCATGGTATTGCAATAAGCATTTGTACATTGACCTATATGTCCTGCCATCCTGCGCATACCTCTATTGACTATTGAAATAGTGTGATATTGTATTTTATTATGAAGTCAATATTTTAGATATCATTCTATTGAAAAGTTTGAACAATTTTCTAATTTTGTAGTCTCTTAGTTTTAGTTTTTAGTGTCATCCAAACCTAAGAGATCATTTCTTTGTTTGTAATGAGGAGGCTTAGTTCACCTAATGTTAAGATATCTATATGTATTATTAAATCACAGATGTTCATTAGATGTTTGCATCTAGAAAACATATAGCACATATAAGAAATTCTATTATGACTAAACAAACTTAATTTCAAATTTTCAACCAAAGTAAGAAAACTAAGAAGAATGATTGAACCTAGCTTTAAATGCAATTCAAATCAATAGTGGACATCTCAGGTTTTGCATGCAATGTACCAGTAGAATAAAGATGATTACATTTAGAAATGTATTAGTAAAAGAATGGATAAGCATACCTATACTTAGATCTTTATTACATTCAATAATAAATTACACCATACATATAACCAAAGTTTAGGTAAAAGTTGACCTCTTAAGGTGACAAAACATCATCATAATCATCTACATTGCTAGCAAGATCAAAATCATGATCACTCGTGCCTACATCTAATTGATTTTCTTCCTCATCCTCATCTGTGACATGCAATTCATTCTCTCTCCCAATCTCTTCATTGGTAATCAAAATCTCTTCTTCAAACACTCCATCATTGTCTTCATCCACTTCTTCAAATGTTTCTTGTAAATTAGCATATTTTCCATCAGACATTATATAACCAACTTCCACGAATTCTCATTTTGAATGATACTTTGTTCAAATGACATACAACCATTTTGGGATTCTTACATCATCAATTAGAAATGATTAGTTAATTTGAAGAGGGGAAACATACGGCTCATCCGTCTCTGATAAAAAATGTCTTGTATTTGTACGTACAAATCCATACTCATCAAATTGTACTATGGATGGTCGGATCCACTTACATTTTAATAATATAGGACTATTTTCACCATAGTCCACTTGAATAATTTCTTGGATGAATCCAACATAAAAAAAATTCTTAGTTTCATGAAGAAATTCAACACTAACAACACAATCACAATTTTTCTTTCCTTTGTCTTTTTCTTCCACTCTTAAATGCCTACCCTAAGCCCACATTCCATTGAAATGCATAGGCCATAAATGTGGAGATTGTGAAATATCACTTTCCTTTGTTGTTATATCTTGACCTTCTTCTTTTACATCATTGACTGCATTACCAATCCATATTTCAAATTTTGGAAACGAATCACCTCCAATCAAATCAGCATGACGTTTGCACTTTTGAGGTCGATGTTGCATCCAAGCTTGATTATCTTCTTCATATTTTCTACATAGAATATTAACGTACAAATAGTAATATTAATAATATAAATGTGTAAATATAATTGAGTAAAAAAATTATTATTATTATTATTTTTAACTGTGCCACTTATCAAACGAAGATGTGTTTTGAAGAATATAGGCATGCATCACACTTCTTTCTTGATGTGATAGCTTGAAGCAACATCCATTTCCTTCTAATACTTTGCCTACAACTCTCTCTTCTTTGTCATAATCCCATACATGCTGATTGACATTTCTAAAATGATCCTTCACATATTATGTGCAAAATCCCATGGCCCCTTGCATTGAATATCCCTTTGACATGTTGCCTTTTGATTTTTCCCTAGTATGAACATTTTTTTTCAAAACCTTCATATATCATTCTATAGGATACATCCATCTCGTTCTCACTGGGCCATATTTCTCTAGTTCATATTGTAGATGTATCAAAAGATGCATAGAAATGTTAAAGGTTGTTCGTGGAAATTCTCATTCCAATAGACAAAGGACTTCAACAACCTTCTCCCTCAAACTATCAAAGTTTGAAGGATCTAAAACATGTAAACTCATTCTCTTTAATATTAGGCCCAACCTTATAACTACCAATCTTGGCCCCTTTGACAAACTTAATATATTTACCACAATAGGTAAAATATTCTCCATTATGACATGATAGTCATGGGTCTTGCAGCCTCTTAAGCCATTGATGTCAGTTTGGATTCAAATACTACTACTTACATATCCAGTGGGAAAGCAAATCTGAGACATCAACTGTAAGAATTGTGCACATTATTCCTTTGTCTAGACATAAGGAGCACTAGGTTTTCTATATTTTTCAACCCAAAGATTTTGATGAATCTTTAGTTGTTGAAAGTATTCATGTGATGAAATAGTATCAAAAGCACCAAAAAGAGTTTCTATAATAGCATAAGCTATATTTTTCTCAGTATGCATAAAGTAAACAATATGCCTAATGACTATTTCCTTAAAGTATGACAACTTATAGAAAATGCACAACCTTTTTACACCAATTTCATTACATGGATCATATCTACTACTAGCAATCCCATCTTTTTTAATAAATGGAATTTTTTTTGGTCCATTCTCAACAATGTAATCACCTATTATTAGCAATGGTGCTTCACGATTATCTTCTTGACCATTGAACCATGTTTTTTGTTGATGATATGGATGATCCATTTTAAGGTAAGCATAATGTCCACAATAAATACACTTATGAAAACTTCTTGAATGCCTCACAAAACCCTTAATGTTGCAAATAGGACATCCATGGTATCCATGAACACTGAGACCAGACAATGTGCCATATGCAAGAAGATCATGAACCATAAAAAATAAGGAAGCTCTTAAAGTGAATATGATTCAGTGGCCATCCCTTAAAGATTGAATTGCTTCAATTCCTTTCCACAATTACATTATCTCATCATATAATGGCTCTAGATAAGCATCAATTATATCTAAAGTCACACTTTTCTTTCTCGGTATAATCAATGATAACATTAAGAAAAATGGTTTAGTTGCTAACCATTGAGGCAAGTTATAATTTATTAAAAATACTGGCCAAGTTGACCATTTAGTACTTTGATCTAAGAATGGGTTCACCCCATCTAGAGCCAAAACTAACCTTATATTACAAGGATCTTGAGAAAAAATAGACCATTTGTTATCAAATTACATCCACGTCTTAGAATCAGGCACATGTCATTGTTTTCCATTAGTACTCTTATTTTGGGCATGCCATTGCATAAGCTCAACAATGTCTCTGAACCTATACATTTGGAGTAATCATGGGATTACCGAAAAGTGGAAAAGAACCTTTCTAAGAACCATAGTTGATTTCAACCCTTGTCTATACCTTGCTTCATGACATTTCAGACATTCACTCTCACTTGCAAGATTCTTGCAAAATAATACACAACCATTCATACATGGGTGGATGTTTTCATACCCTAAAACTAGCTTAGTGATTTTCTATTTACATTGACTTCATTTTGTTGGCAATGTGGATTCATGTGGTAACAAAAAACTTAACAATGCCAATAACTGATCTACACTCTCATTTTTCCAACCAAACACCACTTGTAAGTTAAGAATTTGAAGGATTGTTGTTAAATGACTTATCTAATTACAATCAACATACACAAGCTTTAAATCATCCTCCACCAACTTGGCCCAACCATCGTTTAGACCCTCATTCAACATTCTATCAACTTCAAACCCTTCATCTAACATTGATGCCTCTTCATCTATGTTTGGTACCACTTCATCTATGTTTGTTGCCTCTTCATCTCTCATACTCTGCAATTCTATCATATCTTCATAATTATTGTAATTCTAAGGGCTTATACCACTATGCCCATATCTTATCATATGTCAATAAATCATACATTTTTTTCTCACCTTTCCACCAAGACAGTCATTACATGTACATGGATGTTTTTACATGTCCCTCTCATTAGCTACTCTCTCATCAAATGCATGGTATTGATCCGTAGTCAACCCTAGATGTTGACCCATTTGTAATTTTCTACACATAGCAACAAAAAATTGTAGACTAAGAGACAAAATTGTTTTTTAATTGGAAGGAATTTCCATAAAAAATAAAATAGATTTTGTAGTTTATATTCAAATTTCTGGTTACATTGCATTTCACATCTTTCAAACTCAAAGGGTTACTTCACATTGCATAACTAATAACTAGATGCTGACAGATGAAAAAAAAATAATTACAATATAGTTTTTACAAAGTCAACCTAAGAAGTTGTGAAATTACTTCACATTGCATAACTAATAACTAGGAGCAACTTCCAATTACATTTTATTGTCATGGAGTTTCATGAGACCACATTTCTTGGAGGAATTTTTTTCAAAAAGTTCACTACCTTGTCAATGCTACCACATTTTTCATACATGTCTACCAAAGCATGTTTTCAAATATTTCATTGTCGTGTTGCTATGACTAAAACCCTAAAACAAGTGCTTTTGAACAAGCTATGGATGCTTGGAAAAAATATATCAAAGCATAATAGTAAGCAATAACATAGACAAGGCAGTGAATTGGTTGAAAAAATGCCTTAAAGAAATGTGGTCTCATGGTAATGGAATACCATGACAATCCATAAAAATTTGCTTGTCATGGAATTCGTCGTGACATTTTATCACCATGAGACCACATTTCTTTGAGGCATTTTTTCCAAAGTTCATTTCCTTTTCTATGCTACCACATTTTTCATACATGTCTACCAAAAATTCTATCAAACAATTCATTGCCTCCTACTATAGCTAAAAGCCTAAAACAGGTAATTTCAAAAAAGCTATGGATTCTTGGAAAAATATATCAAAGCATAATAGTAAGCAACAAGCTATGGTCTCATGGTTTTTTTTGGCGTGAAAATTAGTATGATTTTATTTGCATATTTTGCAGGTTTTAAATGCACTTTTTTTTGGAAATTTTGTTGTTTGAAATGGGGAAAAATCTATGTGGTAAGTTTTGTGCATTTTTTAATTGTAGGATTCTCATAGTTATTGAAAAAGGTAGTGTTCATGAAGGAATCTAAAATATTTGTAGAGCCTTTGAATTATACCTATACTGTGCAATGACATTGAATCATTTAGCAAACCATTTTTTCTTCATAGGGCAACATTTTCTTATGGAACAGTTGACTGAGACAACTCTTGTTTCTATTGACCACCCTCTCAAGAAATATCATTCATATTATAATCTTGGATGATCTTATCATATCTAAAGGTGATTATGACACCACTAGCTGCTACTACTTGGCATTAGTCAAGGAAAGACATGGGCCACAAGATTTTTTGGATAGGTTCAATTGAAGCTAGGAGATCTTAAAAATTCTCTCCAAATTTTGAAAAGGTTTTGGAGGTCCAACCTAAGAACTGTGAGAGCTTAAAAGTTGTAGGCCATATATATGCTCAACAATGGTAGGCAGAGAAGGTGTTGGAAGTTTTAAGAAAGGAAAATCCCATAAATCCACGTGATGTCCATGCATTTATCAAGATGGGTGAGTTATTAATATCGTTAGACCCCAGTGTAGCCTTATATTCTCTTAAGATGCCAAAGTCTCTTATGAAGAAGAACAAAGAAGAAGTAACCATTGAATTTTTAAACAACATTGGGGTTCTTCATTTTGAGTGTGATGAACTAGATTTGGCTTGACAAACTTTTATGGAGGCATTAGGAAATGATGTTCTTCCTCTACATAAATCTTTGTGGTTACTTTTGTGCATTTTTTACTTGTAGGATTCTCACAGTTAGTGAAAAAGGTAGTGTTCATGAAGGAATGGAAATGATGTGTAGAGCCTTTGAATTATACCCATACTGTGCAATAGAATTGAATCATTTAGCAAACCATTTTTTCTTCACAGGGAAGAATTTTCTTGTGGAACAATTGATTGACAACTCTTGTTTCAACTGACCACCCTCTCATTAAATCTCATTCATATTATAATCTTGCATGATCTTATCATAGTAAAGGTGATTATGACACCACTAGCTACTACTACTTGGCATTAGTTAAGGAAAGCCAGAGGCCACAAGATTTTGTGGACAGGTTCAATTGAATTTGGGAGATCTTAGGAGTTCTCTCTCAAATTTTGAAAAGGTTTTGGAGGTCCACCTTGAGAACTATGAGATCTTAAAAGCTATAGGCCATATATATGCTCAACAAGGGTAGGTAGAAAAATCTAGTTTAAGAAAGGAAACTTGCATAAATCCACGTGATGCACATGAATTTATAAAGATGGGTGAGTTATTAATATCATCAGACCCTAGTGCAACCTTAGATTCTCTTAAGACAACAAAGTCTCTTCTGAAGAAGAGTAGAGAAGAAGTAACCATTCAATTATTATAAAACATTGGGGTTCTTCATTTTGAGCGTGATGAACTAGATTTGGCTCAACAAAATTTTATGGAGGTATTAGGAAATAGCATTTGGGTTGAATTCATAAATAAAAGCTCTAGTGCTAATTTTGTAGTTTTTCCTGTGCTCTTTAAGGATATGGAATTCTTCCATCGACTAGAAGAAGGTGGTATTTCACTTGAGTTACCATGGGATAAAATCACAACACTATTTAATATTTCTAGTTTTTTTGAACAACTATATGATACTGAAAAATAAAATCTTTTATATAGGCTAATATTGTCAAGTTTCTTGATTATGTGGATGCATATCTACATCTTGCAGCCATGGCTCAGGCTCAAAATGAGATCCAACTAAGCATAGAATTGACTAAGGATGCACTTTATAAGGTGGATAAAAACTCATCAAATGCTCTATCTATGCTTGGAAAAATGGAACTAAAAACAGATGACTAGCTTAAAGAAAAAGAAACAATTAAAGCTACACAAAGTGAATAAGATGCAAATAATTCTTATGTTGATATTTCACTTAGAAATTGGAATTATTTTGTAGCTTTTCACAGTGAGAGGAGGGATCCAAAGGTGGAGGTACAACATCTAGAGAAGGCTAGAGAATTGTATTGTAAGGTGTTGGCACAAAGACTAGGAAATATTTATGCTACAAATGGGGCAGCCATTGTGCTAGCTGAAAGGTGTCAATTTGATATTGCAAAGGAATTCTTATATAGGTACAAGTAGTTGCAGTAGGAAACATCTTTGTTAAAATGCCTGATGTGCGGCTAAATCTAGCACATGTTTACTTTGCACAAGGACAATTTGTGCTTGAAGTGAAAATGTATCAAAATTGTTTGAGGAAATTTTATTTTGGCATTGACACCCAAATTTTATTATATTTAGCTTGAACATGTTATGAAGCAAAACAGTGGAAAGATTGTAAAAGAATATTATTAAGAGGAGTAGATTGTAACTATTGTAAGTTTCTAGTCAAAAATCTATAGATTTTGTGTTTAATGTAATGAGGGTTTCAAATTACCTCTAAATTCATTGCAGAGGGCACCCCCAAATCCAACTTCACTGTAGACTTCAAATAATTTGTAGCAAACACCAATGTACTTGCCCACCTTTTCAAAATTTTCTAGGTTCTCTCCTAACAATCTTTATCACCCATGCAAGTAGTTGTTGTAACTCAAAACACCTCAATGTAGTTCACACAAGCGCCTTAGTGTAGTTGTCAAGTGCCAAATTCTAAACATGAATAATGAATCATGCACAATACAATCCTACCAATCATTTCCTTAAATATTTTTTAAATTTTTGTCTAATATGTATTCATGTGACTAACTGTTTAGTCATTTTTATTTATGTGACTAAATAGGTTTTTACCCAATGACCAATTTATTCATTTATTTACTCATTTATAGTTGTATTGTAAAAAAATAGTAGAATTTAGTCATTTTTAGTTGTTGTGACTAAAATTTTGTCATCGGGTCATTTATTTACCAAATTCTACTAGTGGTTAATGAGAATGTTTCAAGGCCTATAGATCCTACTCAAGCTGCTCAATATGATGTTATGGACTGTAAAGCCAAGGGTCTAATCAAATTGTGCTTGAAAAACTCTATTTAAATTAATGTCCATGAAGAGACCTCTGCATAGAAACTATGGAAGAAGCTTGGTGAGATGTATCAGGCCAGATCTTTAGTGAACAAGATTTTCTTGAGGAAGAAGTTGTATTCCTTGAGAATGGAAGAGGTTGGACGAATCATAGACCACTTGGAAGAATTCAATATGTTGTTGGCTCAATTAGCATCAGTTGGTGTCAAAATGGATGAGGAGGAGAAATGTCAGATCCCGCTTTGTTCTTTGCCTAATTTTTGGGATTCTCTTGTTATAGCTATTGGGAGTAGTTCTGTTATATTGAAAATTGAAGATGTGGTGGATTCTTTTCTTTCTGAACAAATGAGGAGGAAGGTATCCATCACTACCAAGGAGGCCCTAAATATTCATGGAAAACCTAAGGAAAAAGGAAAGAAAAATGAGATGCATGAAAAATCCAAGTCCAAAGGGAGATCTAAATCTCTTGGAACATCCAAAGTTATTTGTTGGAATTGCAGTAAACCTGGGCATGTTCATAAGGAATGCAAAGAAGAAACAAGAAGAAAAAGAAGAAATTTGATTATGATTTTGAGTCTAAGAAGGAAGATGGTGACACATTCATTGCATCTTTGGCAACTCATGTAGGTAACGATGCATGGTTAATTGACTCAAGTGCATCTTTCCATATGACCTTTAATAGAGATTGGTTATGAAGGTAAGGTGTACTTGGTTGATGATTCTCATTTAGACATTGTTGGCCATGGTAAAGTTAAAATCAGGTTTCTTGATGGTAGAATAAAAAGGATTAATGGTGTGTTGCATATCCCTGGATTAGCATGAAATTTGTTATATGTGAGAAAAATAATAGATGCAGGTATGCAAGTAGTATTTTTTGATGCAGGATGCAAGATCGTTAGAGGTGCTATGACAATTACTAGAGGTGTCAAATATTGCATATTATATAAGCTTGATGCATGCACTATTGAGTGCAATAGTACTTATGTGAAAATCAAGTCTGTGGAAGAAGTGAGGGTTTCACCTTCAGTAGATGGCCATGGATTTTGGGAACCCAAGGGTGCTCTTTCTTTTGAAACAAAGTTACATATAGAGAAAACTATGCTATGGCACCAAAGACTTGGCCACATTGGAGAAAAGGGTCTAAGGACCTTGAAAAATATAAACTTTGTTGAAGGTCTGTCTGATTGTAATCTTGAATTTGATTTTTGTGAGCATTGCATTTATGGAAAAAAAAACTGCGTTCAGTTTTACTTGAGTTCTCATAAATCTTGAGGTGTATTGGATCTTATTCATTCTGATGTGTCTGGTCTTGTAGATGTTCCTTCGATTGGTAAATCCACATATTATGTTTCATTTATCAATGATTATAGTAGGACATGGGTATATTTTCTAAAGAGTAAATATGAATTCTTCAGTTGATTTAAAGAATTTAAGGCAATGGTTGAGTTGTAGACTAGAAAGAAAATAAAATGTTTGAGGACTAATAATGGTAGTGATTTTTTCTCTAATGATTTTGATAGATTCTATAAAGATTTCAATATTCATAGATAGAAAACAATTTTGTATTCTCCACAACATAATGGAGTTGTAGAAAGAATGAATAGGACATTGATGGAGAAGGCTAGGAGTATGTTGAGTGGTCCTGGCCTAAAAAAAAGGTTTTGGGTTGAACTTGTTGCTACTACCTATTACCTGATTAACAATTTTCCTACGTCGGCTCTTGTTGATAAGACACCTATAGAGGCATGGTCGGGTCGCAAGCCTTCATTAAGACATCTTAGATTTTTTGGTTATGAGGCATATGCACATGTGCCAAAGGAGAAGTGAACAAAGTTGGAGAGCAAGGATGTGAAATGTATCTTCATCGGATATAGTTATGGTGTGAAAGGATACAAGCTTTGGGATCTTGTTGCCCAAAAGATAATACATAGTAGAAGTGTTATTTTTATAGAAACTAAGCCTTCTTCTATTACATTGCATCCAAAACAAAGTAAACAGGAAGATGTGACTCAATTTCCTTCTACACCTGAAAAAGTTGAATTGAGGCCCAAGGATAGACAAGAAGTTGAGGAGAGCTCATCTAGGTCTGAATCTTCAGAAGAGGAGGAAGAACCTCCAATAGGTCCACAAGACATAGAAAACCACCTGAAAGGTATTCACCTAATGATTGGAGATGTCTTTTTTGCTTTGAATACTAACATGGATGAACCCGGATCTATAGAAGAGGCACTAGGTATGAATGATGAAGAATCCTAGAAGATTGCTATGGATGAAGAAATAACATCTTTGAAAAAGAATGATACATGGGATCTTGTACCATTGTCTGAAGGATGAAAACCTGTTGATTACAAATGGGTGTTCAAGAAAAAGATTGGTTTAGATGGAGATATTGAGAAGTACAAAGCAAGGTTGGTTGCGAAGGGTTACTCTCAAGTTGAGGGTGTTGATTATGGTGAGATATTCTCTCCTATTGTAAAAATGACATCCATTAGATTTTTGCTTGCTATTGTTGCTGCTTATGATTTAGAGGTTGAGCAAATGGATGTGAAAACTACTTTTCCTCATGGTGACTTGGAGGAGGATATTTATATGACATAGCTAGAGCACTACGTGGTGAAAGGTAAAAGTAAGTTGGTTTTCAAATTGAAGAAATCTTTGTATGGCTTAAAATAGAGTCCTAGGATGTGGTATCAAAAATTTGACACACTTGTGTTGAGTTTGGGATTTCAACATTCTAAATTAGATCATTGTTTTATTATAAAATTGGTGGTGACTGTTTCCTATTTATTGCATTACATGTTGATGATATTTTATTTATTGGTAGAGGGAAAGCTATGATTTTAAAACTAAAATATCCACTTGCTGAGCTAAATTTGAAATGAAAGATCTTGGTGTGGCTGAACACATTCTTGGGATGGAAATTGAAAGAGATAGAGTGAACAAAAAGCTATGGCATCACCAAAGTAAGTATGTCAATTCAATTTTACAGAGGTTTGATATGAAAGATTGTAGACCATTGTGTGTTCTTGTTTCAGTTGGAACAAAGTTATCTATGTCAAATTGTCTAATATATCCATCAGAGATGGAAGATATGAGTAGAGTGCCTTACCATAGTGCAATTGGAAGTTTTATGTATGTTATGGTTTGTACTAGACTAGAAATTGCCCAAGTAGTGGGAGTTCTTTCCAGATATATGTCTAATCCTGGTAGAGTTCATTGGGATGTAGTTAAAAGAGTCTTCAGATATTTACGGGGTAGCTCAAATTATTCCTTATGTTATCATAGTAATATGACTAAAGATGAGATTTCCCTTGATATTCATGGTTATGTGGATTCAGACTAGATAGGTGATGTTGATAGCAGAAAATCCACCAGTGCTTATGTGTAAGCGACAGGCTATGGTTTCTTTGTCCACTATTGAAGCAGAGTATATGGCAGCTACTCATGCTTGTAAAGAAGCCGTTTTTCTTAAGAGACTATGTTTAGATATTGGAATAAAACAAGGTGTGGTGATAATTTATTGCGACAGTCAGAGTGCGATATGTCTAGCCAAGAACCTGATATTTCATGCCAAGACCAAGCACATTGATGTACAATATCATTTTTTTAGAGTTATGGTCGAAGATGGAAGGGTGAAGTTGGTTAAGGTAGAGACTTTGATGAATTTTGTTGATTCTTTAACTAAGCCTATGAGCACAAAGAAGTTTAGATGGTGTTCAGAGACTATGGGCCTTTCGACCCCTAGCAATTAAATAGACAATGTTTACACCCCCACATTACTCTTGCAAGGTGTTCAACAAGTGGGAGATTTGTTCGGAAAATGTTTCTGAACCTTGCAATTATATACAATTTATCATTGATAGGATGTATATATATATTATAGTTACACCAATAGGTGTATACAATGGCAGCAAAGAGAAAAATGTGAGCATGTTAACTTTTTTAGGAAACCCCTAAAATGTCTGACATACATTAAATAATGATATATTACAAACATGGACCGTTCATTATTAGGTTTTAGATCTAATGGTGGATATTTTTTTGGCATGTCTTACCGTAGAAAATAACCCTATTTTATGAGGGCATTGTATTATGGTTGCGGTAGAGAGAGTGATGTATTATGAGATTTTGATAGCGGTCATGTTGTCTCTTGATCTTTGAGTGATGATACTCTTGTGAGAATCTTTCTCTTCAAGTATATTATAATCTTTGTGATTGCTAAATAATATATTGGGAGGCTTTTGAAGTGTGGGGTTTTTTTCCTAAAAGGGTTTTCCCCACATAAATCACTATGTTGTGGTATGCATGATATTTTTCTTTATGTATGTTTAAGTTTCTATAACTGTTAAATATTTGTAATTTTTTTGCATTATTCTCCTCCCAAGATTAGTTTAGGAGGTTGTTCTACTACCTCAGCTTCTCTACAAGTGCAAAGTGGTATACACTTGCCCAAAAAATCTCATTTCAACCTATGTAGAAGGATATATTCACCCAAGGGTGAATGAGTCCTTGTAGGGGTGTCTTGGTCAACTTCTAGGGTCCTCTAATGCAAGATCTTTGCTTTTGTTTAATCCTAGTTTCATTATCAAAAAGATAGAAATAAAATCTATAGGTTAGTTTCCATAGCTTAACAAAATGATGACAACTTATGCAAATTTGCAAAATTGCTCCTTTGATCAACTTTCGGTCCTTCACCTATAAATGTGCACATACAAATAGATAATAAAAAATGTTTGTTTTTGAGTGAATGGACGTTTGCCTTAGTCAAACCCCATTTTTTGGTAATTAAACCTTGATAATGAAATGATGACAAATGAAGGAATTGATGAATGAACACTTTCTTATTACAACTCACCAAAATCTTAATGGCTGACCTTAAAGGATTGAGGTCAAACACATAACTCTAAGGATTGGATCTTTCATGAATTGGTTTGATTGATTGATTGATTTGATGCTTGAAACCTACATCACAATGTTAGCTCCAAAACACGACATGAACACACATTAACATTGACATGATGATAGATTATTGAATGTTATTTTAAATGACTAATAATGATGTCCTTTTATTCTATTGAAAATAATATTTGATCTCTTGAAGTTCACCTCTAGCTTGTTAGATTTGAATTGATAAAAATACTAGGTATTTACAGGTATTTATCTAATTTCTTGAAAACTAGATTCCAAAATGTGACATTTAAAACTTGAATTTGAATCATTAAAATGCCACCAAGAAAATATTAAAAATGGGGTCCTAGGACATAAAGGGGACCAACTCTCCCTTGAGTGAACGGGTCCTAGGATCTAAGTCTAGGACACTCAATTTCTAAGGTGTTTTAATTAATGAACTAGCAATTGTTTAATATAGGCTCTCCTTTTAGAAAACAGGAATAATAAGGATTTGGAATGCATAATTTGGTCAATTAGAGTCTTAATTAAGTCCAATTAATTAAGGATATGTAAACATAGTATGAAATTGTAAAGGCATACACTTTCCTACACTGCATTTATCCCCCACTTTATTGAGTGTATGAGCCCATGCTTAAACTCATACTAAAGTAGACAAATATGCATCAAGAAAAGTCCAAGTGTAAAAATGTTAAAAAGATAAGATGGAAAAGATCAAGGAGGTGGCCAAGCCCCCAAGATCAAAAATCCCATAACAAACCAACACAAGGACAAAGGGACACACAAGATGTGTAAGATACGAGAAGCAAGAAAAGATACACAAACATACAATTTCAAATCTAA
>VDFB02152338.1:0-22833 GCA_007258455.2 Sequoia sempervirens
TCCACATTTTTAAGGCATGAACTATTGCGACCAATTCTAAATCATGCGATGCATAGTTCACCTCGTGTTGCTTAAGCTTCCTTGATTCATACACTACCACTTGTCCTTCTTGCATTAATACTGCTCCCAATTCCTCTCTTGAAGCATCTGTGATTACTATGAATATTCCATTAAGATCAGGGATGGTCAACACTAGTACTGTAATGAGCCTCTCCTTTAGGAGTAAGAATGCATGTTCACATTTCTTGATCCATTCAAACCGTGTCCCTTTTCTTTGGAGTGATGTAATAGGAGATGCAATTTGGGAAACCCTTCAACAAAATTCCTATAATACCCCGCAAGGCCCAGGAAGCTACAAACTTCTGACACATTCTGAGGCACCAACCATTCCATGATTACGTTAATCTTTTGGGGTCTATAGAGACTCCTTCAGCTGAAATAATATGGCCTAGATAGTGCACCTTGTCTTGATAGAATGAATACTTGGATAGCTTCCCAAAGAGTTTCCTTTCTCTCAACTGCTAAAAGAACTATCCTCAAGTTCCTATCACACTCTTCAATAGATTTTGAGTGAACCAAGATGTCATCAATGAAGATTAAAACAAAGTCATCCAAGCAGTCTCTGAATACACTATTCATGAGGTTCATGAAAGCTGTTGGTGCATTACTCAAACCAAAAGGTACCACAATGAACTCGTAGTGTCCATACCACAAATCTCAACTGGTTTTCCATAATCATCCAGACAATTGACTATCTTATCCTCATAGTTCACTATAGCCTTATGCTCGATTAACCAATTTATTCCCAAAATTACATCATGTGAGCCTAAAGGTGCCACATACAAGTTGACCTGGGTTTGAAAGGTTGGAAGCTCTAACTCGCTGCAAAAGATATAGGTATCTACCCTTCACTCTGCTCGATTACCATATTGGACTGTCCATGAGTTTTCCATGTATCTAGGTCTAATAGGTATCTTGGATGTTATTCTATGATCTATAAAACATTCAATAACTCTGATATCAATTAAAATAGAGATAAATTAGCCATAGAGCTTACCTGTTAGCTAAATTGGAGAAGCTTGATACTCTGCCTGCTTGTTATCCACTACAACATGGATTTGGTGATGCTGAGTCTGCTGATAGTTTCCTTCCTTTTGCGACTTTGACCATTGAGAAAAATTTGAGGCATAATGATCACCTCCAAAAGTATAACATCCATCATGATGTCCTTTGTGACCTCTTGACTTGTCCTCTCTAAAGCCCTTCTACTTTTGGTCGTCTTTACCCTTGTTTTTGTTTACCTTCTTGTTCTTTCCACCATTCCCATATTATCCTCTCTTGTGACTCGCTTCCCATCTTGAGATTATGGATCTGATGGTTCTTGTATCCTTTATGAAATTTCTTGTTGCCAAACCATGACTTAGGATTTGCATTATTACAGTAATTGGATAACTGCTATAGTTTCTATTCCTATTTGGTGGCTTTTTGAAAGAGTTCATTCATGGATAGAGGATCATGCATATCCACTTCAGCTCCAATGTGAGGTCCTAGTCCCAATATGAATTTTGAGATATAGAAACGTTTATCTCCTTGATATTGAAGCACATGCTTTAATAGGTTGGGTGAACTTTTCCCAATATTGGGTCATAGTCATGCTCCCTTGAGTTAAATTTTGGAATTCTATCACTTTCTCAAGTCAAAGAAAATATGCTATAACCATCTCTTCCTAAAATATTGGAGGAAGAGTTCCCAAGTGATCTCAGTAGACTTAAGATTCCTTTTTGACTTCTCATTATCCCACCAAGTCGCTGCTTCACTTGAGAGTTGATACGTAGCCCATGCCACTTTAGTCTGGTCAGAAAGGTTACAAAGCCTAAAGTATTTTTCCATATTAATAATCCATGCCTCTGCTCTTGATCCAATAGCCTTACCATCAAACTTAGGTGGTGCTACTCTTTTGAGATATTTTCCAAGCTCTTTGTCAATTCAAACTCGTGGGCTTGCCCCTAGACCACCATCTCCTTGATTGGATTTTGCATTCTTGTAGTTCTGGTCTTTGCGTGCCACTCAAACCTCTTGTTCTATGTGATCCATGCGAGCCTCTTGTCTATTTAGGAGTTCTAGAATTTGTTCCAGCCTCGTGTTGGGTCCATTATCTAACCTACGACCACCCGTCTCTTGTCTAGTGGTGTAAGAGAGGGGGTCCAACCATGCCAAGGCTCCAGGTCACAGAGAGTCGAGAGTGGAGGGCTGCCCTAACTTACCTCACTCTAAAGCATGGGGATCGAGAATGAAGGGCACTATATATTACTTCTATCAATCTATAGACCCAAATACCAAGTTTACTCTAGGTGAGATGGTTTTTAGAGTCAATACTGCACTTCAGAAAACTCTATGTTTGAGGATGATAAAATAATTATAGGATGACAGTGCGGTGCACTGGTGTCTCTCAGGCGTGCTAGCATCCATACGACCAGAAAATAACAAGTATAGTATAAATTGCCTAAAAATGTACTAACAACCTAGCTAGTTGATCTTGAAGGAAAAAACAGAATAAGGAAGTAGAAGAAATAGAGATGAAGATAATAAAGTAAATGAAAGCTAAGGTGATGAAGATGATCTCACAAAGGCACCAATTCACTAGCTAGCTCTAGACGCACATTCACCTACACACAAGAAAGAGGGAAAATTGTTGGGGCTGTATAGGGGCCTGCCTTAGTTAGACCCCTATTTTGGTGTTTCCACCTCCATAGACAGCTAGAAAGCAATGAAGTAGAATATGTGATAAAGGAAAGAAAAGATAGAAATGAACACTAAAAACAATACAATGCTACTCTATCAAATCACAAAGGAGAGGAGTGAAGCGTTATCACCTCCACCCAAAAGCTCACTAGCCAGTGGAGGAGAATGCAAGGTATGAACTTGGAAAAGTCACCATAGCCGCAACATTGATGAAGGGAGGTCTTGCAAGACTCTAAGCCCACACTTCTATGAATTTCCTCACACTTGCAATGTGGAGTTGATGGAGCTTCAAAGCTGCTACAATGCTCAAAATGAAATGCTAGAATGTTGGAGAATGTGCTTGAGAATGTGAAGAGATGAAGTGATTGAATGTATAAAGAGTGTGTAAGAGGATGAAATGAAGTGAGAATGAGAGTTTATGAAGGTGGGATGAAAAGGAATAAGTCATTTTTGGGTCGGTTGGTCGAAGAGGGATGTTACAATTCGACTCCAATCAGGTGTGTAACACCTCTTCCAACTTTAGACATAGGAATCCGTAAGGGATGACAACGCGACGTGCAGACGTCCGCACACTGTGTGTTTATCCCTGAAAAATATTCTCTCACCGAAACACATGATAAACAACAAGTGGATGGAAGGCGGGTGGGTGATGTGGAAAGTCCCCTTTGGATTTGATTTTCTAAGGTGAGGGTATGTGAAAGGGGAATTTTCTTAAGGGGTGCAAATTCACTCCTATACAGGTGGTTACCATGTTGAATCACACTTAATCTACATTACATTCACATTTATCGTATCTTAACACTAGGTTCTACATATAAACATTCTCTAAATTTCATTACATACACATGCATATATCACTCATTCATCAAGGACACACACATTCATGCATTGAAAACACATTTTGGAGTTCTCATTTGAACACACCAAAAACATCATTTTGTTTTATTTATATTAAATGTGGGTCAATAGACCTTTATTTACAAAGGCTTCTTGTCAATAGACCCTTTAAATGTGGGTGAAGAGACCCAATTTTTTTTTTTTTAAATATATTTAGAATCTATAGACAAATGTCACTAATCACTAGTTTGCATCATCTTCAAATTTGTAATAACCCATCCTTAATTATTACTTAATTAATATTATTGCAAATGACATATGAATATATTCAGATTAAAAAGACATAACTAAGTAGCTATAGTTAATCATAGCAACACATGTCTAATTAAAATGAGTCAAAGATTCGTATATTCAATTCGAATGTCAAATTACAATATCCAAGTTTGGCTTGGCTCAAAAGGCCACAAAGTCAATAATTTTTACAACTTTTACATCAAGGTTACATTAAGGTTACATCATAGACTTTAAAGATAGTCTTGTAAACATCAAAATTTCCTCTTGACGCTTGCCTCCATTGGTAGATGAGAACATGGTTGAAGCACATTAACGCCCAACCACGAAGCTTACGCTTCACTAGAATTCTTCCAACTTGAAGAATACTCGACCCTGCATGAAAATTTTAGCAAGAGAAAAATCTCCAAGGTGAAATTTGGTGCATGCCCATACATCAACATGCAATTTCCATCTACAAGTTAGAAAAGAAAATACAAGATCTATGGTAGGAATGGCAGAGAGTGTTATCATAGAGTCCATACATACATAATGAACTATATTTCTTGGCCAAGCATAAGAACAATGTTGCAACAACAAACAATAGGTTTTGGTAAAGAAAACCTATACTCTTTGAACTCCATTTCAACACCCATCCCAAAAGGTAACTTTCTACTATACAAATATTTCATAATAGCTATCTACCCTCTAGCAGTATCTACCCTGAGGTGCTCTAGTCTACTTAGGTGTCACTGTTCTATTCAAGTAAAAGAATATTATTCACACTCATATCTACTAAAAGTAGATCAAACTACTTATATACTCACTAAACAGTAATCAAATACATGATTCAAATGGAACTGTACAATACATTATTCAGCCATATTATTCACATGACCCATGATACATTCAATATAAATCATTATCCATTAATGAATAAATTAAATAAGTAACAAAAGAAGGTGTGTCACAAGTATGTGTATGTACATAGATGAAGGTCTATGTCCATACACATATATGTTCCTACTTAAGTTATCGATTTGTGCATACATTCTGAAATAAAACCATTAAATCAGATTGCTATCTTTTAAATAACATTCTATTTTGAAGTTTCATTTGTTAGAAATTCAAGAAATAAAAGAATCTAGAACAAGTTTGTATTAACAGTTTCTCACATATTGTTGTGTCGTTTGTTTCAAAATCAAGCTGTTATATTCAAACAATACTGTTTTCAAATAAAAACTCACTGTTTATAATAGGACGGTGTTGTTTGCAACTACACAGTTATAGAATGATGTTGTTTACATATAAAACATTCACTGTTTATGAAAAAACATTACCATTTCAACTATACAATTACAAAACAAAACTGATTTCTAGTAAAACGTTCACAATTTATAATAGAACCATGTTGTTTTAGATAAACATAATTTACAAAACAATGTTGTTTACATATAATACATTCACTATTTATAACATAACATTGCTGCTTCAACTAATTTATTACAGAACAAAGTTGTTTTCAAGTAAAACGTTCATAGTTTATAACAAGACCATGCTATTCACAACAAGCAATCATTGTTTACAATAGTACAATATTGTTTACAGTTAAAAATTTCTATTTATGGCAAAAAAAAGTTATTTGTAATAGTTTTAAGTTACAACTCCAAGTTTCCATTGCTTTGATAACCAAACTTTATTACCCTAAATAATGGTATATAAAATTTTAGATAAGAAAATAACCAATGAAGCTATAAATAAATTTTGGAGGGTATTTAAATGAACTCAAACAACATACTAACCATTTACCATCAATGATAAAATGAACAAAATCATGGGATCAATTTCATCTAGGCTCGGGTTGAAACCCTCACCAAATGTTAACATATTATACTTCTGTCATGCTAAAAATGACCCACAGTCATTGACTGTTACTCTGAATAGGGTGGTCAAGGTTGTAGCCATAATGCCTACCCTCAGCCTGGGTGTAGTCGCCCCAAATAAGACATCCAGGTGTCATTCATAATGAATGATGGTTTACAATATTACACATGCAAAAAAAATCCAGGGAATGAGTTCATCATTCAACCTTTATCCTTTATCGATTAGGCGACATGAAAAACACAATGTCTCTGTGACATAACAATATATTTGTAACTGCAAGAAATATCAGAAACACATATTACAATATTGGGTGACATAGCTCCCTTCGTCACCCATGGCGATGAGACAACTAAAAACATAAGAAATAGCCTTTGATTCTAGATTGAGGGTGATGGCTTAGTACTGAATAGGTGACCATCGGTTGGATATTCAAAAGAAAAATGAAATATATATATATATATATATCACAATCTTTCTGTTGTAAGATTTGGTTTACCCTTTAAGGGTGGTATCAATTTATAAGTCATATTGCTCCTATCGTAGGCTTATCAGGTTATCCAATAGCTCTATGTAGAGCTAAATAATTAGAATACTTGCAACCTAGGCTCAATGATGGTGACATTAAAAATATTACAAAGTAACATGCAATTGGTTTCCAAGCTATTGGCGATACATGCACAAGTAAATCTAGTTATAGAAGAACCAACATGAGCATGTTTATAATAAAAAAAATACAATCTGATTCATAGAAACTCGATGAACATGTTTTAATCAAATTAATAGAATCGACAAAATATAGATTTGAACTATAAATAAAATATAGATGATACTGTAAAATTAAATGAAAAGCAAATATTTTAATGAAAACCACCAAATACCTCTAAAATGAGGATTCTCTTTCAACTTCTTCCCACAATGCTTCATTCAACAACCCATTCACTATGTGTTGGTGTCGATATTCTTCTTTAGGATTAGCAACTTTCCTACATTTCACTGCCCTCCACTAAGGGGTTGTTTCAAATGATAATGGGCATTAATGATTTTGTTGCTCCACTCTCATAATTCAAATATTTCCTTACTATTGATGGTAGACCACGAACTTCGTGGGATTTTCTCATGATATCATTTAAATTTTATCAATTCGATAATGGTGATTATCAGTTTCCAGTTCAATTGTTAAGAGGTATAAACATATATATTTATATAATTAACATTTAAATATAAATTCCACGTAATTTACGTTTCACAAGTACATCTTTTCAATCATTTCAGTTAGCTTAATATAATTTCCTATATAATATTTTCAAATGCATATATCATGCCATTTTGTGGTGTGTGCACCCAAATTCCATCTAGCTTACCATTCGATTCAGCTAAATGATCCTACTTTAACCATGTTCTCTTCCTTCAATCTGTCACCTTGCAACTACACACACTTGCACTTGCAAAATTCATCAGTAACGTTTGATTCATGATAATATATAAGATAATTTAAAAAGATCACATAGTTAACATCAATCAACTTCTTTCATTATTTTCAAAAATTTCAAAATTTCCATTTAACATATTGAATTTCCTCAATAGTTCAATTTACCATATTATAATTAAAAATACAATAAAATTGGGTTATGAAAAAATTCCTCATGGTTTAGCAACTATAGTACTTGAAAGTGAAGATTTAGTTAAATAAATTCAATTCAATGTCAAGTTTGGCTAAAAAGTGTAAACCACTATTGTGGGATCACCCCTAGCTAGCCAAATTTTAGATCTATCCATAAATAGTCGAGGGTTTTAGAGAAAGGACCAATAATTTTCCAAAACCACTTGATGAGTGGAGTATTCAAAAGATATCCTCCCTAGATCTCTAGGATCTAGAGATGGGTGAAGCCAGGACATACATAAGAAGTCTAGGATGCAACCAAATATCCATAAAAAATGGATCTAAAAGGATGAAAGTTGTAGGAGATGTGACTCTAAGACAAGATTCACTAATTTGGAGGGAGGGCCTAAAAATTATTTATCAGATGTATCCATTGTTGATCTTTTGGATACACATTTGTCTACCAAAGTTCAAGATTGAAAAGATAAAGCCGACATTGGTAAGGTATGGAAAACAAAATTTAGTTTGCGCTCTAGACTTGGGTTAAGGAAAACTTGTATGATGTCTCTGAAATATATCTTATATGAAAAGGTTTCTTCTTTTTAATATTTATAAATAAAGTAGCTAGAGATAAGATTATCCAAAATCATCCTTGGTTGATTAACGACAATATTCTCATATTTTAACCTTGGACTCCTCATTTTGACCCTTCCTCTACTAATTTACCACCAATCGCTCACTATGTTACCTTTCTAAATATGTTGTCTGATTTTTGGGATTTTACTCAAATAAAATTGGTGATGCCATTGGTACTTTTTAAAATATTGATGATAAATAATTTTTTGATGAGAGTGATCCATAGGTGAAAATGATAATTCTTATTAAGGATTCAAACACCCCCTCAGTCCATAAATCTTATTTCTAATTTTGGGGTTTGTAATCAAGCCCTAAAATTAGTAAGGAATTTGTCAAAAAAGGAGGATTTTATAATCCCCTAGACTTACGCAATGAAGGGATTTTCCTCTCCTAGTACATTTTAGAAGGACCCATCTAGATTTAGGGTCTACTCTCCCAAACCTATCTCTTTTGAAAAAAATAGCCACAACTATCCAATCCTTCTGAAGTTGAAGCCCAACTTGTAAACCAAGCCACAGTTTTGGAGGTGTAAGAGAGGGGGGCCAACCATGTTTAAGGCCCCAGGTCACGGAGAGCCAAGAGCATAAGGATGCCCTAACTTACCTTAGCTTAAAGGGGTGTTTAGAAATGAGGGATGAGAATGATGAGGACTATAAGGCCCTTCAATCACTTTGCAGACCCAAAACTTAGAATAGGGCTAGGTGAGCTGGTTTTTGGGTTCAACACTATGCCACAGGTAGCTCCTACCCAAGGACAAAAGTGTAGTTATGGGACAACAACACGGCACGTTGGTGTCTCTCAAGTGTGCTGGCCTCCGTATGACTAGAGGACCAAAAAGACAATGTGAACCACTAGAAAATGGATTGACGGACTCTCTAATGGTTTTTAGGAGAACAAGACAAAACTATGAAGTACAAGATATATAAACGAACGTGATAAAGCAAGTAGATTAAAGCTAGGGTGACAAGAATGATCTCACAAAAGAGCTTGTTCACTAGCTAGCTCCAAGTACACTTCCACCTACACACAAGAAAGAGGAAAATTGTTGGGGGGTTGTATAGGGGTTTTCCTCAATTAGACCCTCGTTTTCATGTTTCCACCTCCACGGACAACCAAGATAGCGATAATGGAGAAAAAGTATGATAAAGGAGAATGAAAGTAAAGAATAAAATAACACTACAAAATAGTGTTAGGCTACTCAACCAAATCGTAGAGGAGAGGAGTGAAAATATTACCACCTCCACCAAGAGCTCACTAGCTAATGGAGGAGAAAATGAGAGGACTCAAGCCCTTGCTGCAATGGTGTTGTTCCACACTTGCTCTACGAAGTTGATGGAGTGTTGTTGTTGTTGTTATGGAGTGCAAAGTGTTGCTTGAGAGTTGAGAGTGCAAGAAGTGAATGCTAGAATGCTTAGGGAGAGTCAAAAGAAGATGAAATGCATGAAGGAAGAGTGAATTTGAAGGGAGAATGAGAAAAATGGCCATAATGATTCGGTTAGTCAAGGGGCATTACAAATGCAATTTAATGGAAGTTTAATGATTTCTTTGGCTTTAGAGCGTATGAATACATTGGGGCGTAAGCATGCCACATAGTCATTTACTTTACTTGGTGTCACAGCCAGTTATTCTTTTTGAACGCATAAAAAAAAGTATACAGAAGTGGAATGAAGCTGAAATTTGACAATAGTTTGCCTTAGGATTTGATTTTCTAAGAGCAGAGGGAAGTAAGCAAAGGGAATTTGTGTAAGGGTGTGTTCCTGTTTTCCCCAATTTAAGCAGTATAGTCTGATGAGAGCTGATATAAGTAGATGAGGAGAGAGAGAGTGAATAGGTTAGAAATGTATGCTTAGACTATTGAGGCAGAACCATGATCTAGAAATTTGATAGCATTAGGAAAAGTAAAGGACTTCATAGCCCTACAAAACTATGAAGTTGAAGAATGAAAGCGTCTTACAGGCCCATGGACTTGCAAGGAGGCAACCCGCAAGATCTCTCACATGAAGGAAGCCCCAAGAAGAAAGTGCCTCATGGGCCTACAGACTCGCAAGGAAGGTGTCCTCCAAGATCTCTCACATGAAGGATACCTAGAAAAGTGCCTTACAAACCCAAAGACCTGCAAGGAAGTGTCCCCCAAGATCTCTCACATGGAGGAAGCTGGGAATGCACCCTATTGACCCACAAACCTGCAGGGAAGGTGTCCTTCATGATCTCTTGCATGAAGGAAACCCAGGAAAGTTCCCTGCAAACCCACAGACCTGTAGGGAGGTATCCCCCAAGATCTCTCACATGGAGGAAACCCAAAGAAAGGGGACTCTGCAGAGTCAGAAAGCAGCTTCACAGGTGCACTTGTAAAGCAACATGTTTACCTACAGATAGAACATGTTAGAAAGTGGCCACACAGGAAAGTAAGTGAATAATCTCATAGAATGCCAACAAGTTGGAAAAATTTCAAAGGGGTCCCTCAAGAACTTGGCATAAAGAAGGGGTCGACTCAAGGGACACATTGTTTGAAAGTACGAAAGAGTTGCATCTTTCTCGAATCAATTCATTATCAAGGAATCCTTTTGAAAGATGTTCACTTCATCAAGGAATTTGAAAGGAAGATGATTCCCCCACACGAGGGGAAGGTCGAAGTTGTTCCCACTTCAGAGGAAGATTCTCAAGTTCTTTTTTTACGAACCCATGATGAAGGAAACACATTTCGTTAGGGTTTCAAGTTGAGAATATGATTCTTGAAAAAAAGTTTGTGAAGATTCTTGAGAAAAGTTTCATGGGAAAAAAATGCGTTTTCCGAAAATCAAAGTGTTGTAGAAGTGGCATTGTCACACATGAAAGAGAAAACTCAAGCAAAGAAGAGAGAAAGATAAAGGAAAAGCAAAAAAGAAAAGAACATAGACACATGGAACAAGGGGTAGCCTGATATTTCAGGGTTAGAATTGCTCATATATATATATATGTATAGTAATAGTATATAAAATGAACTGTCATCAACCCCCTATATTTGACCATGTGAAGAATGCACAAGAAGACAAAGTAAAAATAAAAAATTGGGTCAACATGGAAGGGAAGTCTAAACCCAATGCTTTGCATCATTCCCAATTTACTAAAAATCAAGTCACAAACATGGAAGAATGATGATACAAATTGAAGAAGGTTTATGAAATAAAAACCATTCCTGTATCCAAGCACCAATAGGGGTGATGAGGGTCATCCATGCACACGTATCATGATCATAGGGGAAAACATCACAACACACACACAAGTCTAATCTAATGATAAAGAAGAGGCCTCCCCCTAACACTAATAGACCAAGAGGTCATCTGCTTCCCACTCTATATCATCATAGGGGGAAGGAGGACAAGCCTGCAGTGGTGGAATGTTAAGAGGATGAGCATCTAACCTTCCCGCAACAAGGGCTAAGGAAGAGGGCCCTGCAAGGTCCTCTCCACCGAGCTCTTGTGGAGCTAAGGTCAAAGATTTCACGAAGATCATTGACAAGGCTGAAACCTCATCTAGAGAGTTGAACGTGCACTTAATAGGAGTTCCATGTTTCACCTCAACGAACGGAGAAGGTTACGCTCGAGATTCACCACTAGGATCGGCGAGTGATTCGGGAGTGGTGATGAACTCAGGAGAATCCGGGACTGGTTCCATCACTAGGACAAAACAAGTCAGTACGAGACCACCTTTTAGAGAAGGTGGACTCCTCTTGCATCCTCCATTGCTGGAATGACCACTCTCTACCTTCTATTTCATCAGAGGATGCAAAATCCCCACAAACGAGGCAAGAAGTGCGGAGGAAGAGGAGGAGGAGAGAACTACAGTAGATACAACCGAAGTGTTCGTCATATCTATGGGTTTTAGGAAAGCCTAGACATTTGGAAGGGACATCAACATAGGTGGCTCCACCAAAGGAGTGACGAACACCTGCACCTTTTTAGGGGCAGACACATTCATACTCATAGTGGAAGTCAAAAGCAATACAAAGATAGAATGAACAAAAGTAGAGGGGAGGAGAGAGGAGGACATGACAGGAGGCCCTGATATAGGGGTGGTTATATCCTCTTCTTTCCTCTGTAAGGCAGCCTGTTCATCCATGAGATCCTTTTTCTGGTGCTTGTGCTCATGCACAAGGTAGTTTCTATGACTCTTTGAATTAGAGGCTGGAGGTTGCGAAGGAAAAGAAGGCTCCTACTCAGCCATGGGAGTTTCCACTACAGCCATTTTTGATGGAGGAATAGACTCCAGAATGGGAGTAGGAGGAGCAGGTTGAGAAGTAGTGAGGGGAGTTGACTCAAGTGCCTTGATAGTGGGCCTCTTTTTGTTCACTACTTTGGGAGAAGGAGCGATAGGAGGTCGCGGAGGTCGAGACATAGAGGATTCTCCACAGGGACCTTTCTTCCTATTATACCAAATGGGCCTAGGATCTATGGGAAAAATAGGAAGCTCAAACGTGGGATGCTTGGACTTTCGCCAAGCGAGCACCATAGGATTCTCTTGCAAATGTGGAATAGAATCTGATGGTGCCTCAGTGGGGCAAGAGGAAGTGCTAGGATAAACAACAAAAGAGGAAGGAGGATCTTAGGACCGCTTCTCTTCTTCCCTTCTACATGCCTTGGTGGCATCACTGTCAGCTTGGTGGATCTGATGAGGACTATAAGGCCCTTCAATCACTCTACAAACCTGAAACTTGGAATGGGGCTAGGCAAGTTGGTTTTTGGGTTCAACACTGTGCCTTAGGTAGCTCGCTTTGCTCGAGGATGAAAGCGTGGTTTAAGGATGACAAAACAAAAACTGGCCCCCCCTAGCCCCATTCTGAGTATGAGATATATAAATGAATGTGATAAAGCAAGTAGATTAAAGCTAGGGTGACAAGAATGATCTCACAAAAGATCTTGCTCACTAGCTAGCTCCAAGTACACTTCCACCTACACACAAGAAAGAGGAAAATTGTTTGGGGGTTGTATAGGGGTCTGCCTTAGTTAGACCCCTATTTTGGTGTTTCCACCTCCACGGAAAGCCAAGATAGCAACAATGGAGAAAAAGTATGATAAAGGAGAATGAAAGTAAAGAAAAAAATAACACTACAAAACAATATTAGGCTACTCAACCAAATCTTAGAGGAGAGGAGTGAAAAGCTTACCACCTCCACCAAGAGCTCACTAGATAATGGAGGAGAAAATGAGAGGACTCAAGCCCCTGCTGCAATGGTGTTGTGCCACACTTTCTCTATAGAGTTGATGGAGTGTTGCTGTTACTGTTATGGAGTGTAAAGTGTTGCTTGAGAGTTGAGGGTGCAAGAAGTGAATGATAGAATGCTTAGTGAGAGTCAAAAGAAGATGAAATGCATGAAGGAAGAGTGAATTTGAAGGGAGAATGAGAAAAAAGGCCATATTCAGGTCGGTTGGTCGAAGAGGGGCGTTACAAATCAAAACCAATGGGAAGTGTAACACCTCTATTGGATTCAAAGGGAGGAATCCATCAGGGATGTTAGCGTGCTATGTGGGAATCCTTGACAGTTATTCTTTTGTCGATGCACAAAATAGATGCCAAGTGGAATGAAGGAAGCAGACTGATGTGGATTTTTTCCTTCGGATTTGATTTTCTAAGGTGAGGAAATGTAAAAGGGGAATTTGTGTAAGGGGTGCAAATTTTCTATTCCTGAAATGGAGTTAAGGGTGTCAATATTGGTTAATAGTCTTGAAGGAGAGCCAATCTTCCCTAGGTTTAATTATTTTTTTATAAGAAAATTGATTGAATTTGATGTCAATTTATTGACCTAATTTGCAATGAAAACCTAATATGAAAATACAAATTGTATGCATAGATGAAACTAAAAATTGATGGAATGACAGTAGATTTGAGAAGCAAAGATATTTGTGAATCTACATCATGAAAATCTGGGGCTGAATTGAGTGGTCAAGGGCGAGAGTTCCCTTGATCGAAAAGTGTGATTTCAGATCTGCAAAACCTTGGTCTATACCTCATAGATTTGCACTTCCTTTTTCTATCTTGGAACCTATCATTTTTGGATTTGAACTTGAAAAATCATAACAATGAGAAGGAATGGGATCGATATATATGATTTTTCCTCAGTTAAACTACCATTTTGGTATTTCTACATCCATGAATAGTCAATTTCTTGATTGATATAGTGTGTGCTTTAAACCTTAAGTGTGTCTAAGGTTGTAACGAGCTAAAATATACCAAATAAGTTATAAAAACCCTACTTGTAATGCCCCGTCTAAATAACCTAAGAATGATGCAATGATGATATAAAAGTGTAATAATTTTTTTTTAAAGTATTAATATAATGTTAATTAGTTGCATACATTCTTAGGTTACAATGACGTTACACTACTTTAAGTTCTCCATAAGCGACTTAAGTATTTCGTATTGCTCCCAATAAAAACATAACATAAGGTAAACATTGCATAAACATTTAAATTCTCATACAAGATATAATAAGGTACAAATACGTTTCCATACATTGCATTGATAAGATGTTACATTGCTCATCCATCTGATGAGATAGTTCAAATAACAGTTACAATTTTACAAATGATCTCCTCTTATACAATTGAGGGATGTTTTCAAATACATGTTTACAAGATACAATGGTGAAGAAATAGAAGAAATCTATGTGCGAACTCTCCATCCATGAAGCGCTCAATGCAATGAACAAACTGGGGACCCAACGGAGTAAGGTGCACGTTCCACCCAACCATGTGGTACCCGTAGGTCCACCCCCCGTGCTAGGAGATAGTAATAAAGCTACCTAGACCAAATCTACTAACCCTAGACACTAGTACATACACACTATTGGTTACATTGCTTCCAGATAGGACAATTGATTTGAAACTCAAACACAAGGTTTAACTGTTATTCTAGGTGGAGTGTCATCACAACGATGCAATGGTTACCCTGGTGTTTCTTCCTAGGTCCCGGCCCCCAATCCTTGGGTTACCCTGGTAACCTCTTACGAAACCCGGCCCCTATTGCATACTGTTGCGGAATCGAATGCCTCTTAAGAAAACGAGACACCGATTTGCCATTCCAGGCCTTCTCATCTTATACTCTTGACTAGAGAAGCTCAAGTGTCATAAGAGATGCATGCATATCTTGTTAAAAGTTTTAATTCTAACTACTGTGTTATTTAATTATCACTGACTTACAAACTCCTTGTAAGTTACCCTGACACCCCTTTGTGTGTCGGCCCTTACAAAAAGCCACTCCCCTAAACATAACATAGGTTTACTAAGTCTTCTTAACTAAGGTTGACATGGTGTACAAAAAAAAATACAACAAGAAACTCAACTCTTTTCAAAACGAACAATAATAACTATGTTCTAAAATTCGGGTGTCTAAACACCACACAAACACCATGTATACAACCTTAGCTATCTCAAGAATTTTAATTTTAATAATCACAATCCCCACATTTACAAACGATCTGGAAGACTTAATAACACATAAAAATTCCCATTTTCCCAATAAAAGAAAACACGACTTTGAAATAACAAATCAGGAATTAGAAATGTCTAATTTTCGGATTTACTAAATCCACATACATCAATTTTGAAAACGATGTAAATAGAAATTAACTTGATAAAAGATCTATTTTGAAAACGTTAAAATAATAATTATTCCATTTAATCTACTCTTTGATATTTCCAAATTCACATAAAATGTATAAAGAAATTTCTCTTTCATTCTTACTAGCTTTAAAATATTTAATCTTCAAGTTTACATATAATATATAAAATATCAAATTTATTTCTTTAATTAATAACTCACAAATCTTCTTAATATTTATATATATATTTATATAAACATATATAAATATATGTCTGTATATAAATACTAATATATAAATCATTATATTGACTTCCAAAAGAGATATATATATTCAAATTAATATATATATATTTATAAACTATTATATAAATACATATATTGAAAAATCGCATTTTTAAAATACACAATAAAAAAACGCGTTTGAATTTATAAATATAACTTTTATTATTGAAAAATTCGCATTTTATAATATTCAAATAAAACCAACGCATTGAAAACTTTTTTTATAAAAGAAATAAAGTTTTGTTAAACTGGCCGCAGCCCCTGCCACGGCTTCCAATGGGGAAGGCGCGGCCCTCTCCAGGGCTGCGCCCAGCAGCCCCTGGCTGCTGTGCGCAGCCATGGGGATGGCTGTGCCACCCATAAAAATAGGGGGAGGGTTTCGGCCCTCCCCTAAATCATTTAAATTTTATTTTTTTAAAAATCGTTTTCTTTTAAGATTTCCGTACAGACGGAAAACCAATTTGACGAAAATTAATATTTTGTTTTATAAATTTTTTTAACAGAGAACAATATTATCACAGATAATAAATCCAGCATATATATATACTTTTAACAAACAAATATATATATATAGATATATATATATATATAAAAATATTCAATCAATTTAACATATACAGTTAAATTATTTTCTGGTAAAACTTTCTACAGGAAATAGGAAAAATAATTTTAATTCTGTACAATTTGATTTTCAAAATAATATAAATAAAAACAATAACAGTAGTTTTTAATGAACAACACTCCAAATTCATTTCCAAATCAATCAAGAAACTCTCTATTTATTATTTTTACATTCCAAATCTAATATACCTAGAAATTTTCAATTTCCCATTCAAATAATTCTTTTCAAGAAAAACAAAATACTTTTAACAGAAAATTTTTCTACATTAAAATTTCACACAGCAGTATGGAGTAAACAATCTTCACAGGTAAAATAAATAAACAAAGATTTTAATTACTCTTTAAATATATATATTTAACTTACTTTCTTTTTTTAAAAATAAATAAACAATTTCACCAGAAGATTACCTGTTATCCAACGCTTTGAAAATTTATCTTGCCTGTAGCTTCTAGTTTTCTTCCCGCACAGCAAAACCCAAACCAATCTCAAGTTTTCCAACTAACACAATAGATCCTCCCACCAAGATTCTTGAAAGATCTTCCACACAAATTCACAATCCCCAAAATAACAGAGAGATCACAAATCTTAAGAATATCAAAATTTTACAGTAAAGATAATTTTTTTTCCAGAGACCGAAAAATTTTCCCCGAGGCAACAGAATAACCCCGTGCAATTTCCCGAGATCCTCAATATCCTCCGTGAAAATTTTTAACAACCTTTGCCATTATGGCACTCATACACTTGTCGAGAAGTTGTTGAGAAATATCTTCTCCACTTCTCGGCAAGTTTTGCCATTCAATATTTTTTTTGCATGCAATTTATTAATTTATTTAATTTAAACTTTTACAAATTAATTTGCATGTATTTTATTTAAATACTAACAATTAATTTTCAAACACAATTTTATTATACATGCAAATTATTTCAATTTTTTTTTTTTTCTAATCTTCTAATCTATTTAAACACAATATAATTTATACATTTAATAATTTAATCTGATTAATTAATTTATTTAATTAAATAGTTAAATCCTTTTAAAGATTAACTATTTAACTAATTAAACTAACTAATGTATTAAATAATTAAATAAATAAATTTCAATTATATTTAAATATTAATTTTAATAACAATAAATAAAATACAATAACCAATATTAAACATAAGCAAATTTACCTTTTCAAAAATAATTTAACCAACAGAAACACTTTACAACCTACAACTCAAAACTGAAAACTAACATTGTACTAAGACTAGGGTTAAAGATTGAACTAGGATAAACCTAACTACTATCTCCCATTCAACAATTCCGTTGAGTCTTGACACGCTCAGACCTGATTACACAGGTGGAGTCGGTGTCATGTACCTGTAAATCCTGCAACCAAGCAAACAATGTACATGCATGTATATATATATAAAGCAGTAAACAGGCACACCGTGCGGAGAAAGTCACAGATATCGCAGGGCACTCGCAAGCGAGTGATGTGATTCTGTTCTCCACACTAATACACTCACAGAAGACTGACTCAATACATGTTGTTAGTCCATCATAAGCATATGCATATCCATAAACAACTGAAAATAATCATCTACTCTAAATCACATCAAATCTGAAAACAATAAGCATCTCACAAAGTATCATCATGTCACACAATAATCCATCATCGCTCAAAATCAGCGATCCAAGTATCCAACAAAATAACAAAGTCTAACAGTATGAGAAAGTATCAACAGAAAGCATAGCATAAACGGAGGGGTACTACATCCTCCCCCCCTAGGATCAGGCTTACTCCTGGAAGCCTGCTAGTAGCAAACAAATAACACATACACATGTAAAATAGGTTCTTCTAAGAAATAAAATACTAGCCACTAAGATCCCTCTGAATAAGTACTCAGTCAACGTCTTGACCCCTGAGGATCAACTCCCGATGTAGATGGACGTACACGGTTCCCAAAGAACGATGCCGGTCCTCCCTCAGGAACCTCTCCAACTACACCTTGGTGCTCACCCTGGTGGTTACCCACCACAGTAAATACCCTATGTGACCTGCCTGCATCTCCCACTGTAGGCTCTGAAACTGTAGGTCGAGGCCCAAAACCAGTAGAACCTCTCATCGGACACTGCCTAGCTATGTGTCCCTGCGCCCATGAATAACATCATTACGCCTCTACCGATCCTACGCCCACCCAAAGGTGCATTGGATTCCCCTTCCGACTACCCACACTATTTACGTCATTAGAACACTCACGGGGACTATAATCTTTGCTTTTGTAGTTTGTGGGTTTGATGTTCTTTGATTTGTTATTTGTTCTTTGCCCACACCCTTTTTGGAATGCGGTTGGTTCTTAGAAGAACCACCTGTTTGTGCCTGTCCACCCCGTGGACTAAAACCTGCTACAGGAGCACTCCCAATCTGCACTCCTGTATGCCCACCTAAAGCCATAATAAGGTTCTCCTCAACTATGTGAGCCTTCTCTACTGCGACTTCCATAGTCTTGGCTCAAAGACTTCCGGTTCCCTGCTTGATACGAGGCGTTTTAAACCCCGATAAAGTGATGATGTACTAGCATAGATACATCACATTGCCAATACGACGCAGGTTAGAGTAGAACCTAAGCGTTCATTATTGCTCTCTGAGGAAAGAGCTAGCGGCGTAGATCATGTGGAACTCTCGTCGACCCCTCTGGCTGCCTCAGGTTAGAAGGAACCCGGTCCCGAACCTCTCGAGGGAACATCTCCCAAGACCGCAGAACCAATATCAATGTGGGGCTTACACGCTCTCTAGGCGCCCACCATGTAGAAACAAATCCTCTCTCAAGTGCATAATAAGCATCGCGCGGGTATTGCTACCGCCAAAAGGGGTGCATGTAAACATCTACCCAAATCTAGTAGCCGGGTCTCGGCCTCCCCGACCTCTCTGAACCAGCCATCAAAGGTAGGAGGACGTGCTCTCAGTAAATCCCTCATATGACCCGCGATGATAACATCCTGATGAACTGTGTCCTCTACTCTCCTAGGGGATCTATCCCTCTCTCTCACAACCTCCTGCTCATCTACCTGTCTAGGTCCAAGACGAGCTAGGACCTCCTCTAGTAAATGACGTATCTGAGTACCCTCTACTGCTGACTGTTCAAAATTCTGCCCCTCATTCCTCTGATCCAACTGTTCTTCCTGATCACTATGATGAGGACTAGGAGGGGGAGTAACCTGAGGGATTGGCCCTCGGCCTCCACCTCGACCTCTACCACGACCTCTTCCTCCTCGCCTAGGCATGTTCCTACACAAGACAATTTACGAGTCTTAGATACTGTTCAACCAAGGTTATCAGTTGCGACACTATGTACTAGGTCAACCTAATGGGCTCTAGATTACCCAGAGCGTCCAGTGTTTGTAACCTTTGCTCTGATACCAATCTGTAATGCCCCGTCTAAATAACCTAAGAATGATGCAATGATGATATAAAAGTGTAATAATTTTTTTTTTAAAGTATTAATATAATGTTAATTAGTTGCATACATTCTTAGGTTACAATGACGTTACACTACTTTAAGTTCTCCATAAGCGACTTAAGTATTTCGTATTGCTCCCAATAAAAACATAACATAAGGTAAACATTGCATAAACATTTAAATTCTCATACAAGATATAATAAGGTACAAATACGTTTCCATACATTGCATTGATAAGATGTTACATTGCTCATCCATCTGATGAGATAGTTCAAATAACAGTTACAATTTTACAAATGATCTCCTCTTATACAATTGAGGGATGTTTTCAAATACATGTTTACAAGATACAATGGTGAAGAAATAGAAGAAATCTATGTGCGAACTCTCCATCCATGAAGCGCTCAATGCAATGAACAAATTGGGGACCCAACGGAGTAAGGTGCACGTTCCACCCAACCATGTGGTACCCGTAGGTCCACCCCCCATGCTAGGAGATAGTAATAAAGCTACCTAGACCAAATCTACTAACCCTAGACACTAGTACATACACACTATTGGTTACATTGCTTCCAGATTTAACAATTGATTTGAAACACAATCACAAGGTTTAATTGTTATTCTAGGTGGAGTGTCATCACAACGATGCAATGGTTACCACAAGGTGTTGTTTCTTCCACAGGTCGGCCCCCAATCCTTGGAGTTTACCCACAGTAACCCTCTTACAAACCCGGCCCCTATTGCATACTGTTGCGGAATCGAATGCCTCTTAAGAAAACGAGACACCGATTTGCCATTCCAGGCCTTCTCATCTTATACTCTTGACTAGAGAAGCTCAAGTGTCATAAGAGATGCATGCATATCTTGTTAAAAGTTTTAATTCTAACTACTGTGTTATTTAATTATCACTGACTTACAAACTCCTTGTAAGTTACCCTGACACCCCTTTGTGTGTCGGCCCTTACAAAAAGCCACTCCCCTAAACATAACATAGGTTTACTAAGTCTTCTTAACTAAGGTTGACATGGTGTACAAAAAAAATACAACAAGAAACTCAACTCTTTTCAAAGCAGACAATAAGCTATGTTCTAAAATTCAGTTGTCTAAACTTTAAACTTTCATGTATATACAATATGTAGCTATCTCCGAGATTTTAATTTTTTGTGTCACAATCCCCATTTTAAACGGTGATCCCGGAGACTTAATGCTTACATAAAATTCCCATTTTCCCAATAAAACGACTTTGAAATAACAAATGGAATTAGAAATGTCTAATTTTACAGTTTACTAAATCCACACATACATCAATTTTGGCTGATGTAAATAGAAATTAACTTGATAAGATCTATTTTGAAGCGTTAAAATAATAATTATTCCATTTCCCCAATCTACTCTTTGATATTTTCCAAATTCATAGAAATGTATAAAGAAATTTCTCTTTCATTCTTACTAGCTTTAAAATATTTAATCTTCAAAGGTTTACATATAATATATAAAATATCGAGAATTTTATTTCTTTTAATTAATAACTCCTGAAATCTTCTTAATGACTTTATATATATATTTATATAAGAAGTATATATATAAATGTATATGCGTATACAAATACTAATATATATGAAATCATTGTGTTGACTTCCAAAGAGATATATATATTTCAAATTAATATATATATATTATTTTCCAAGCTGTATATAAATACATACTTATATTTGAGAAATTGCATTTTAAAATACACAATAAAAAAACGCGTTTGAATTTATAAATATAACTTTTATTATTGAAAAATTCACATTTTATAATATTCAAATAAAACCAACGCATTGAAAACTTTTTTTATAAAAGAAATAAAGTTTTGTTAAACTGGCCGCAGCCCCTGCCACGGCTTCCAATGGGGAAGGCGCGGCCCTCTCCAGGGCTGCGCCCAGCAGCCCCTGGCTGCTGTGCGCAGCCATGGGGATGGCTGTGCCACCCATAAAAATAGGGGGAGGGTTTCGGCCCTCCCCTAAATCATTTAAATTTTATTTTTTTTTAAAAATCGTTTTCTTTTAAGATTTCGTCTGACCCGGAAAATGGTGGCGAAATTGTGTTTTGTTTTATAAATTTTTTTTACTTGAGAGAACAATATTATCACAGATAATAAATCCAGCATATATATATACTTTTAACAAACAAATATATATATATATATAGATATATATATATATATAAAATATTCAATCAATTTAACATATACAGTTAAATTATTTTCTGGTAAAACTTTCTACAGGAAATAGGAAAAATAATTTTAATTCTGTACAATTTGATTTTCAAAATAATATAAATAAAAACAATAACAGTAGTTTTTAATGAACAACACTCCAAATTCATTTCCAAATCAATCAAGAAACTCTCTATTTATTATTTTTACATTCCAAATCTAATATACCTAGAAATTTTCAATTTCCCATTCAAATAATTCTTTTCAAGAAAAACAAAATACTTTTAACAGAAAATTTTTCTACATTAAAATTTCACACAGCAGTATGGAGTAAACAATCTTCACAGGTAAAATAAATAAACAAAGATTTTAATTACTCTTTAAATATATATATTTAACTTACTTTCTTTTTTTAAAAATAAATAAACAATTTCACCAGAAGATTACCTGTTATCCAACGCTTTGAAAATTTATCTTGCCTGTAGCTTCTAGTTTTCTTCCCGCACAGCAAAACCCAAACCAATCTCAAGTTTTCCAACTAACACAATAGATCCTCCCACCAAGATTCTTGAAAGATCTTCCACACAAATTCACAATCCCCAAAATAACAGAGAGATCACAAATCTTAAGAATATCAAAATTTTACAGTAAAGATAATTTTTTTTCCAGAGACCGAAAAATTTTCCCCGAGGCAACAGAATAACCCCGTGCAATTTCCCGAGATCCTCAATATCC